>PISX010023047.1:0-12624 GCA_004024625.1 Mellivora capensis
GGGGAGATGGAGAGGAGAAGGGAGTTGAGGGAAATTGGAGGGGGAGATGAACCATGAGAGACTATGGACTCTGAAAAACAACCTGAGGGTTTTGAAGGGGTGGGGGGTGGGAGGTTGGGGGAGCCAGGTGGTGGGTATTATGGAGGGCATGCATTGCATGGAGCACTGGGTGTGGTGCAAAAACTATGAATTCTGTTACGCTGAAAAGAAAGAAAGTTTTAAAAAGCAATTAAAAAACTTCAACAAAGAGACAAAAAGCATTAGAAAGTACCAAAGAGAAGTCACAGAACTAAAGAATGCAAAAACTGAACTGAAAAATATACTAGAGAGATTCAACAGCAGACTAGATAAAACAGAATGAATCAGTGATATGGAAGACAAGAAAGGGGAACTCAACAGAGCTGCAAAATGAAAAAGAGTTTTAAGAAGTAAACACAGGTTAAGGGACCTATACTTCAATTTAAAACAGAATAACATTCTCATGACAGAGTACCAGAAGGAGAAAGGGGGTGGAGAGAAGAAAATTCAATTGAAGAAATAATTCTGACAACTTCCTAGGGAAGGAAAGAGACATCCAGATTCAGGAAGCCCAGCAAGTTCCAAACAATATAAACTCAAAGAGATCCTCACCAAAACACATAATTAAATGTCAAGATTTAAAGATAACAGAGAATCTTAAAAGCAGCCAGAGAAAAACAACTTGTTATATACACGGGAAACTCCATTAGACTATCAGTGTAGTTCTCAGCAGAAACTGTAGGCCAGAAGAAAGTGGTATGATATATTCAAAGTGCTGAATGGACAAAAACTTCCAACCAAGAATACTCTACCTGCCAAGGTTATCATTCAAAATTGAGGAAAAGAGAGATACCTTTCCAAACAAAAGTTAAAGGAGTTCATCACTACTAAACTGGGCCCACACAGGGCACCTGGGTGGCTTTGTTGGTTAAGAGTCTGCCTTTGGCTCAGGTCATGATTCCAGGATCCTCCATCAAGCCCGGTGTCAGGTTCCTTGCTCAGTGGGGAGTCTGCTTCTCCCTCTCCCATCCTGCTTATGTGCTCACTCACTCTCTATCTCTCTCTCTCAAATAAGTAAATAAAATCTTCAAAAAAAAAAAAATAAAACTGGGCTAAAAAGAAATGTTACAGGGATTCCTTTAAGCTAAAAAGAAAGGACACCAATTAGTAAGATAAAACATATGAAAGTAAAAATCTCACTAGTAAGGATAAATATATAGTAAAAGTAGAGGATTAATTACTTAATGTGTATGAAGGTTAAAAGGTAAAAGTAATAAAAATAACTGTAATAAGAGATACACAAAATAAAAAGATTTAGTGAAATATGACATCATAAACATAAAAGGGGGAAAGTAGAAAGTAAAACTGTTGAGCTTTAGAATGCATTCAAACTTAACTTGCTATCAACTTAAAATGAACTATTATATATATATAGGCTTTATATGTGAGTCACATGGTAATCAGAAAGCAAAAAGCGCTAGTAGATATACAAAAGATAATGAGAAAGGACTCTAAGCATCACACAATAGAAAATCACCAAACCAAAAGGAAAGAAAGCAAGAGAAGTAAAAAACAAACAAACAAACAAACAAAACTGTAACTTTGTATGGTGATAGACAGTGACTAAGACTTATTGTGATGATCATTTTGCATTGTATGCAAATGTAAAATCATTATGTTGTATACCTGAAACTAATGTTGTTTGTCAATTAACTTCAATAAAGAGAAAAAGACTCAGAAACAGCAATCTAAAAAAATATGAAAACTGTCATAAAAAAAGAGTATATACTTCTTGCTATTCCACAAGGAAAGATGAGAGTTGCACACAGGGAGTATATATACAGTTAAATATGAAGAACTTTCTAGTAATGAGGATCGTCCAAAAATAACCTGTGTGGCTTCATAACCATCACTGATGCTCTAACAATCACTGGGTTTGGAGGCAACAGTAAGAAGAACATCAACCATACTGTAGATGTTTCTGTCATCTCATAAGGTTTAGAACTAAATTAATATAAAGATGATTTCCAGTTCTAAGATCCAACTCTAAATGAATGTTTCTGTTTCACTTAGAATGATTATATTAGAGTATGCATTTAATTATCTCTATCTCCCCATTAATAATTCATTAGTCATAATTCACTATGAAAGTTACTGAGATTACTCTAAAAAATAAAATAAAAGCATTCCTTTTAAAGAATAAGTCACATTATTACAGCATTGTTTATAATAGTAAAAAAAGAAAGCAAGACAAATGACCATTATTTGAGAATAGATTAAATAAATCTTGAGACATAGATATAATAGACTACTATGTAGCCTTTATAAATGTGTTACCCACATATTTGATGATATGTTAAAAACTGCTTATGATATAATGTTACACATAAGAAAATGTAAATTACAGAAAAGGTAGAAATGTTATGATCTATAATATGCTTCTCCTGTTCATGTTTAAAATATTTGAACCTGTATTTCTGAACCTATATTTTTCTATCAGCTATGTCCAATCTCATCTCAATGTTGCCATAGTGCCAGGTCCATTAGAGGTGCTCAGTAAATATCTGATGAATGAATAAGAAGGAATGAATGAAAGGGAGGGAATGAAAAAGGGAAAGGTGTGACACATTTTTTTAAAAGTATTTTGGAAAAATTAGTTTATATTATTAAAATAGTAATCTGTCTCAACCCTTAGACATAAAACAATATAGTTTTCCAGGAGGGAGACAAACCATAAGAGACTCTCAATCTCACAAAACAAACTGAGGGTTGCAGGAGGGAGGGGATAGGAAGAGGGTGGTTGTGTTATGGACATTGGGGAGGGTATGTGCTATGGTGAGTGCTGTGAAGTATGTAAGCCTGGCGATTCACAGACCTGTACCCCTGGGGCTAATAATACATTATATGTTAATAAAAAAAATTTTTTTAAATCAAGTCAAAAGACAATTTCATTCATATTTTTTCAGGGATCATATGAAAATCTTACCTCAATGAAAATTAAAATAACAAATCAAAATTAAGAAGGAAAATCACAATTTGGAAAAGTATTTGCCCAAAAATTTGAAGAATGAAGTGTTAATCTATTAAGATTCACACCTCAACATGAGGCAGGATTCCATCAGAATCCTAGCGAAGAACATAGGCAGCAACCTTTTCAACATCAGCCACAGCAACTTCTTTCAAGATATCTCCAAATATGCCTTTGTCTCCAAAGGCAAAGGACACAAAAGCAAAAATGAAATTTTGGGACATCATCAAGATCAAAAGCTTCTGCACAGCAAAGGAAACAGTCAACAAAACAAAGAGGCAACCCACGGAATAAGAGAAGATATTCACAAATGACAATACAGACAAAGGGCTGTTATCCATGTTCTATAAAGAACTTCTCAAACTCAACACACACAAAACAGATAATCATATCAAAAAATGGGTAGAAGATATGAACAGACACTTCTCCAATGAAGACGTACAAATGGCTAACAGACACATAAAAAAATGCTCATCATCACTAGCCATAAGGGAGATTCAAATCAAAACCACATTGAGATACCACCTTACACCAGTTAGAATAGCCAAAATTAACAAGACAGTAAACATCGTGTGTTGGAGAGGATGTGGAGAAAGGGGAACCCTCTTACACTGTTGGTGGGAATGCAAGTTGGTACAGCCACTTTGGAGAACAGTGTGGAGATTCCTTAAGAAATTAAAAATAGAGCTTCCCTATGACCCTGCAATTGCACTACTGGGTATTTACCCAAAAGATACAGATGTAGTGAAAAGAAGGGCCATCTGTATCCCAATGTTCATAGCAGCAATGGCCACAGATGCCAAACTGTGGAAAGAACCAAGATGCCCTTCAATGGATGAGTGGATAAGGAAGATGTGGTCCATATACACTATGGAGTATTATGCCTCCATCAGAAAGGATGAATACCCAACTTTTGTAGCAACATGGGTAGGACTGGAAGAAATTATGCTGAGTGAAATAAGTCAAGCAGAGAGAGTCAATTATCATATGGTTTCACTTATTTGTGAAGCATAACAAATAACACAGAGGACATGGGGAGATGGAGAGGAGAAGGGAGTTGAGGGAAATTGGAGGGGGAGATGAACCATGAGAGACTATGGATTCTGGAAAACAATCTGAGAGTTTTGGAGGGGCGGGGAGTGGGAGGTTGGGTGAGCCTGGTGGTGGGTATTATGGAGGGCACATATTGCATGGAACACTGGGTATGGTACATAAACATTGAATTCTGGAACACTGAAAAGAAATTTAAAAGTAAATAAAAATTTTTAAAAAAGAGTTCACACTAATTAAGAGGTAGCTATCTAAATACCAACAGATAGTTAAGCAAAGGATGTGGATGGAGAACAAAAGAGAAAATATGAGCAACAAATAAACATAGAGGGAATTTTAGGTCTAATGGAATTACAGAAATGAAAAGCTAAAAGTAATGTTTTATGCAAGCAAAAAAGAATAAACATCTTCTCTGGTTCCAGAAAATACACAAAAAATTGTCTGTGCAAATACTTCAGCAGCAGTGTAAAGTGTTAAGTTTTAGATTGGAAAAATAATTTTGCATATGAACTAAGAATTCCTTTAAATCACATACTTTCATTCTCTCTCTAGAGATTTGTCTTAAATCCTGAATTTTCAGGTTAGATAACCTGATACATAGATATCGATAGTCATTATATCAAAATCTCAAAAAAAAACTTGAGACAAATTAAAATATCCAGTAGTATTAAATTTGTAAATTTGTGAATTGTAAATTAAAAAGGCTAGATTATAGTTATTCCACTAATTGACATATTCTTCAAATGTTAAAAAGTAATATTAAAAATACTATGAAAAAATCAAAATATGTTGCTATAAAGTGGCAAATTCTAATTAAAATGTATATTATGATTATGCAGTATAAAGAAAAATTTGTGATGTGTGGCCTAGAATTAACAAAATTATTAAAGATAAAAAGAGTTTTTAAAAAAAGAGTTTAAAGAGGTGGAATGACTCTTTAGGACTCTATTTGGATTGACCTAGTGTTATTTCTGAAATAAAAAGAAAAACAAATTCTCAGGAAAAGGTTAACTTTTCTGAGAACTTTTGGACATATTCTGATTCCAGTCACAAATTATGTAGAAGCCATCAAATACATCTATATTCAATGAATACTCCCAAGGAATGTATAACTGGGAAAGATTTTCTTTAAGTAACAGTAATTGGGTTTTTAGAATGTGCAGAAGTCAGGGACTTTACCTCTAGAGAATCCTAAGTTTCTGACTCATAACCTTAGGGATTGAAGAAGTTTGTGAAAAATAAGTGCTAAATTGACTTCCAAAAGAAGCCAAATCTCTTGAGTGAACATCAACTTTAGGACAAGTCATGAGAAACCAGAGTTGCATCATGGATCTTTATTTTTAATATATTTTATTTCCTTGATACCCTCTTATGAAAGTTTATGTACAGACAAATTGCCTGCTTGTAGCTATTTTTCTCACATTTCTTTTTTAGGAAGTGAACAACTGTCTTTCAAAGTGAGAATCTTCTGGTCTCATCTGAAAAATGCAAATGAAATTCAAATTCCTGGAATATTTTTCTATTACTTAGTAGAATGGAATGGCATGGATGACTTTAAAACCTAATCGGGAGGTAAGATAAAAGAGAAAAGTTTTATTAAATTTATTTCAAAAGGAAAACATCCTATCAATAAATAATAAAGATATTTTTGTTGAGGTGATCATTGCTGGTGGGATTTTGAAGGCATATATTATAAAAATCCAGGTGTCATTTTCAGCAGCAGAGTATTATTTAAATTCCTTTAAAAATACCAAAATAGTACACACACACACAAAAAAATACTAGTGAGGAAGAGGAAGTTCCATGCAATGCAACAGACCCTTATAAGTAACAGATGAATAGCTACTGTATTCAAGTATCTAGTTCAGTAAAATATTAAGTAAAAATTATCTAGAGAAAGAGCCCACAATAATTTATGTATTTTCACACATAAGCTATGCTGAATAAGGATTGAAGGAAACATGTAATTGAAGATGTTTATGGTAAAAACAGGATTAGAGGGATGCCTGGGTGGCTCAGTTGGTTAAGTGGCTGCCTTTGGCTCAGGTCATGATCCCAGCATCCTGGGATTGAGTCCCACATCAGGCTCCTTGCTTCTCCCTCTGCCTCTGCTGCTACTCTGCCTGCCTGTGCTCTCTCTCTTTCTCTCTGACAAATAAATAAATAAAATCTTTTTAAAAATAGGATTAGAAACAAAAATATGTAAAAGAAGGCTGAAGTAGTTGTAATTGTTACTTTGAACTGTAGATGTCCAAGCCAAAAGAAGAAATATTAATCTGTTTGAGTTCCCATTCATGTAACAAATCAATTCTACCACTCTAGATCTTAACTGTCCATGCTAGACTTGAAAGGAATTTTTGGATTTTTTTTTATTTTAATTCATTACTGTGTATAATGTCTTCATAAGTGGAAGACAATAAATGCCTTCAATGCTTTCAAAAGATTCCAATATATTTTTATGTGTGTATTTATCATATGGACCATTGAAAGTTAAGTGCATAATACTAAATTGTGGTTTTATAAGAAAAAATTTTATAAATAAATAAATGTAGTATAGTGCTAAAGCAGACCTGGGAATCATACAAATAAGAGTTTAAACCATAGTTCTGGTATTTACCACCTATAAGATATTGAAAACCAGGTGTTAGATGGAACTATTGAATCACTACTACATTGTATACCTGACACTAGTATTACACTGTATGTTAACTAACTGGAATTTAAATAAAAACTTATAAAAAGATACTGAAAATGTACTTAAGCTTTGGAACTTCAAACTTATTCCTTCAGTGGCAAAATTTATAATAATATTTGGATTGTTTTGAAGATTAAATGATAAAAATTTTATAAAGTGCCTCATACTAGGACCTCACATGACATTTTCTCTTCCCTTTGCAACCTAAAATAATACATCTTTCCTTGTGGTATATTAATTGAAGATTAGAGTTTATAAAATCTATAAATTGACAGCAAATCCACTGATTTATTTATAAAGTATCAGTTGTTTTAACTGATATTTTTAGAAGAGTTGGAGAGAATAACAGGATTATTTCTTCTAGTGAGAATCTAGAGTGCAGACACATGTGTTTTTCATTGAGAAATCTTAGTACTTTTTTTTTTTATTTTTTTTATTTCTTTTCAGCGTAACAGAATTCATAGTTTTTGCACCACACCCAGTGCTCCATGCAATGTTATATCTTTAATTATCTAAGTCAATAAAATAAAATGAAAAATTTATATAAAGTTAGAGAGTTTCCTTCTAGAAAGTTAGAGAGCTTGACTTCAGGCTTGGATAAAAAGTACAAACTTTCCTTAGGTCTATTACACCACTAAAACAGTACCAAGATGAAATCTCAGGGCATTGAAACACAGAGTGGTTAATTCTTGTAAAACACCAGATTGGGAGAGGGGGATAAGAGGTTGGCAAGGATCCAGACCAGTTCAGATCCTTTACAAATAATTCTGTTCTAGGCAACAGTAGTCTGCAATCTCTTTCGATCACATATGATTAGGTCAAGAACTCAAGTTCCCTATTTGGTGTACCTCCTAAAAACAAAAACTCTGTTACTTGCATGATTTTGAGGGTAGGGATTTTAAATGCTCTCTTCCACCAGAAATAGTAGGTTCTTATAATAACTGCCTAGGACACACCTCTACAGCTCAGCCTCAAAGTGTAGTTTCTAGACATTTAAGATAATCACTGTACTACTTAAATTGCTTTATTTTTTTTTTATTCTGAGTTAATTTTCCTAATATAACTGGAACCTGCTTCAGTGTTTTTCTCTTTTTTAATAATATTTTTTCTTGGGCGCCTGTGTGGCTCAGTGGGTTAAGCCTCTGCCTTTGGCTCAGGTCATTATCTCAGGGTACTGGGATCAGGGCCCGAATCTGGCTCTCCGCTTGGCAGGGAGCCTGCTTCCCCCCTCTCTCTCTGCCTGCCTCTCTGCCTACTTGTGATCTCTCTCTCTGTCAACTAAATAAATAAAATCTTTTAAAAAAAATAATGTTTTTTTCTTTATATATTTCTATTTTAGAATTTTGGATAATTCAGCAAAGTAGAAAAAAGGCCTCTAAGATAACCATTTATGTTTTGGATATTTTGTTCCAGCCTTTCTATTCTGTCTAGGTTATCTTGGTTTAGGTTTCAGTCTTGCAAAAACTACTGTTGTTTTGTTTCTGTTTCACTTAATCATTTTAACATGATTTAAACATCATTTTTGTTTTAATAAAAATTCCTCACAAATATCATATCAGTAAGTACATAATGGCCCATCAAATTAGTATGCTATGATTATTTAACAATTCCCACGGCAATAACCAAGAATGAAAAATGTTTCAAAAGATAATATCCAATAATGGCAATGATTTAGTAAAAATGGAATTATCCAACATATATTTTGCATGGAAAGAAACTATCAATAATCTTAAAAATCTTCATTCCCTTGTTCCCAGGAACCCATTTAGTGAAGTAAGCTAAAATGAAAAAATTTCAGTCACAATGCTATTAAACAAGAGCGTTTGTTGATTGCTTCTAAAATGTCAGACTAACATTGCAGGAGTAATGAAAGTAATTTCCTCTCTGTTGTCCATTATCCTTTCTCCCACCCTGATTTGAAAGCTTAAAGCAGATTGGTAGTTTCTCTTATAAATGTTTGCAAGTGAATTTTTTTTTAGTAGCAACTATCTTTGAACTGTCAAGATACTAAATACACACCATCATTACTTCCTGCCAGTAATTTCTTTTTTTTAAGATTTTATTTACTTATTTGACAGACAGAGATCACAAGTAGGCAGAGGAGCAGGCAGAGAGAGAGGGGGAAACAGGCTCCCTGCTGAGCAGAGAGCCCCATGTGGGGCTCAATCCCAGGACCCCGGGATCATGACCTGAGCCGAAGGCAGAGGCTTTAACCCGCTGAGCTACTCAGGCTCCCCTGTCAGTAATTTCTAAGTAGGAATCAACTTGTCCCTAGAAAAGAAAAGAGAATATTTGACATGATTCACAACTTTCCTGAAACAACAGAACCCAGACAACTGACGGTCTTTCAAAGCCTCTATCAGAATTTCATTTTCACATTCAGAGTGGGTTAATATATACATCTACAGTCAATCAAATTCCAATCTTAATACCAATATAAGTATATCCTGACCAACTCAACCTTTCCTACCCTTTTTGTAATGTATGTCTACAAAGTAAGGTACATCTTGAACTGGAGGAGAGCACTCCTTTCCATAGTCAATAGACATATAAACATAGTATTTGCTGATTAATATGCCTCACCATTATAAACTAGAGTTGTCATAGAAAGCAGCAAAACCTGTTGGCAAAGCACTATCACAGAGAAAAATGGCAAACCCTATACCAGAAACCCTATACCAGAAATACCAGCCTTATTTAGAAACACTAAGTAGAAACATCTGGATCAATTCTTTTCTTTCCCTTGAGGGATACTTTTTTATTTATTTTTATTTATTTGAGAGAAAGAGAGAGAACGTGGGTGGGGAGGGACAGGGGGAGAAGGAGATAATCTTAAGCAGATTTCCTGCAGAACAAGGAGCTGACGATGTGGGGCTCAATCCCACAACCCCGAGGTCATGACCCAAGCCGAAATCAAGAGTTTGACACTTAATCATCTGAGCCACACAGGTGCCACAATCCAGGGATAGTTTAAAGTTTAGTAGAAAACCTTGGGAGGGACTCCTGGGTGGCTCAGTTGGTTAAGCAGCTGTCTTTGGCTCAGGTCATGATCCCAGCATCCTGGGATCGAGTCCCACATCGGGCTCCTTGCTTGGCAGGGAGCCTGCTTCTCTCTCTGCCTCTGCCTGCCACTCTGTCTGCCTGTGCTCTCTCTCTCTCTCTCTCTCTGAAAATAAATAAATAAATAAAAAGAAAACCTTGGGAATGAAAAGGTGTTTTCAAAATTATGTTCTTTGATTTATTCACTATAAAAAAAGGTCATCTAGTAATATCTACTCCTTAAATTTTTTTCAAATCACATTTATTTGCTCCATGCTCTATCATGCACAACTCAGATGTTGAGCTGACCTCAAAATCATTTTTTGGAAAATACAGACCCTAATTGCAAACTCAACAAGTGGAAGAGAAATGACTTTATCATGGACAGAAATAAAAAGCAGCCTCTTTTGTAGAAGCAGAAGCAGCAGCAGCATCTGGGAACACGTTAATACATTCAGATTTTAAAATCTGCTTCAGACCCACTAATTCAGAATCCTTTACAAAGATTCCCCATGTGATTTATCTGTATACTAAATTTAGAGGCACTGCACTAGACAGGTGGTTTACTTCCACATTGCACATTGGAATCATCTGGAGAACATTATTTTTTTTAAGATTTTATTTATTTACTTGAGAGAGCATGAGAGAGAGAGAGAGAGAGAGTGCACACAAGCGGGGGATGTGGCACAGAGAGAGAGAGAAAGAGGGAAAATCAGGCTCCCTGCTGAGCAGGGAGTCCAAAGAGGTGCTCCATCCTAGGACTCCGGGATCATGACCTGAGCTGAAGGCAGACACTTAACCAACTGAGCCACCCAGGCACCCCTCTGGAGAACATTATTGGAAAAGATGTCTGATTCCCACTCCTTAGACAATTTACATAATTTGGAGAGGGCAATAGCCTATTGTTTAAAAGGAGCAGGTGATGTAAAGTCAGAAAATGCAGATTTGAATAGGGGCTCACTCACTGTGTTTTTATATACATTCTACCTCTGTGAATTTCATTTTCCTCAGATAATTATAGCGGTGATAAAATGAGTAATATGTGTTAATATATTTATAAATTATAAAGCCTTAAATCAATGGCATTGTTAAGGATTGCCAAGAAATAAAATCAAATATATAGGTATTTTTAATAGATTTAGGCACATTTTCTCCAATGATATTATTCATTGATAATTTGGAGATCAATGATCTCCAAATGATGATATTCAAGGTGGGGTCTGTGGGTCCAATGAATTAGAAATAAGGGAATGTTTGTTAAAAATGTAAATAGCTCTTCTCTGCCTCAGAACTGTATATCACAATCTCAGGAAATGAAATACAAAAACCTGTATTTTTAATAAGGTATCAAGGTAATTATTACACATTTTGAATCCTCTCCCTCATGAACCTGAGATAAATTCGAAAAGCTAAACTCACAGCTACTACCACCACTCCACTAGTGCTGACACGCTTGTTGGCCTCCTCCAGTGATCTCTTACTGCATAAAGTAATATGTACAGACTTGTTAAACTCACACGCAATTTTCTCTTCTGGATTACTCCAGGTATAAAAAAGTAAAATGGACAGGATGAATTGGACTGAGATTGAGTTCATTCTACAGGGACTTTCTGAGTACCCAAGAGTAGAAAAACTCCTTTTTGTGATATGCTTGATGATGTACCTGGTGATCCTACTGGGAAACAGCACCTTGATCATCCTAACTCTTCTGGATTCCCGCCTCCATATGCCCATGTACTTCTTCCTTGGTAATCTTTCCTTCCTAGACATTTGGTACACATCCACCTTTATCCCCTCAATGTTGATACACTTCCTATCACAGAAAAAAACCATCTCCTTCACTAGATGTGTTGTTCAGATGTCTGTTTCCTACACTATGGGGTCCGCAGAGTGTGTGCTCCTCACGGTGATGGCATATGACCGTTATGTGGCCATCTGTAACCCTCTGAGATACTCCATCATCATCAGTAAGGCACTTTGTATTCAAATGGCAGCTCTCTCTTGGGGGTTGGGTTTTCTCAATTCACTGACAGAAACTATTCTTGCAATACGGTTGCCCTTCTGTGGAAAAAATGTCATTAATCACTTTGTTTGTGAAATACTGGCATTTGTCAAGCTGGCTTGTACAGATATTTCCTTGAATGAGATTACAATAATGTTGGGCAATGTAATATTTTTGTTTTCTCCATTACTGTTAATTTGTATCTCCTATGTTTTCATCCTTTCTACTGTACTAAGAATCAATTCAGCAGAAGGGAGAAAAAAAGCCTTTTCTACCTGCTCAGCCCACTTAACAGTAGTGACCATGTTTTATGGGACAATCCTCTTGATGTATATGAAGCCAAAGTCCAAAGACTCTGCTTTTAACAAATTGATTGCTCTGTTCTATGGAGTAGTCACTCCCATGCTCAATCCTATCATCTATAGCCTAAGGAATACAGAGGTGCATGGAGCTATGAGAAAATTGATGACTAGACACTGGTTCTGGAAGAAAGAATAAGAAACTTACATCCTTGTGTTTATGCACAAAATAAGCTCACAGCTTCGAGGCAAAGGTTTTAAACATAAACAGAACAAGAGAAATAAAGATTTTATGTAGAATCACAGAATTTAGGAGTTGGAAAGAAATTTCAAGATAATAATCTAACTTCACCTTTTTATGAAAATAACTGTTATAAAAATGTAGAGACAGCTGGTATAAGAAGTGACAGTAAGTTTTAAGAAATAAGCTTTTCCAAAGGACCTCAATGTGAGACAGGAATCCATCAGAATCCTAGAGGAGAACGTAGGCAGA
>PISX010023047.1:12724-30615 GCA_004024625.1 Mellivora capensis
CAGTCAACAAAACAAAGAGGCAACCCACGGAATGGGAGAAGATATTTGCAAATGACAGTACAGACAAAAGGTTGATATCCAGGATCTATAAAGAACTTCTCAAACTCAACACACACAAAACAGATAATCATATCCAACAATGGGCAGAAGATATGAACAGACACTTCTCCAATGAAGACATACAAATGGCTATCAGACACATGAAAAAAATGTTCATCATCACTAACCATCAGGGAGACTCAAATGAAAACCACATTGAGATACCACCTCACACCAGTTAGAATGGCCAAAATTAGCAAGAGAGGAAACAACGTGTGTTGGAGAGGATGTGGAGAAAGGGGAACCCTCTTACACTGTTGGTGGGAATGCAAGTTGGTGCAGCCACTCTGGAGAACAGTGTGGAGGTTCCTCAAGAAGTTAAAAGTAGAGCTTCCCTATGACCCTGCAATTGGTCTTTGGGTATTTACCCCAAAGATACAGATGTGGTGAAAAGAAGGGCTATCTGTACCCCAATGTTTATAGCAGCAATAGCCATGGTCGCCAAACTGTGGAAAGAACCAAGATGCCCTTCAACGGATGAATGGATAAGGAAGATGTGGCCCATATACACTATGGAGTATTATGCCTCCATCAGAAAGGATGAATACCCAACTTTTGTAGCAACATGGACGGGACTGGAAGAGATTATGCTGAGTGAAATAAGTCAAGCAGAGAGAGTCAATTATCATATGGTTTTACTTATTTGCAGAGCATAACAAATAACACGGAGGACAAGGGGAGATGGAGAGGAGAAGGGAGTTGAGGGAAATTGGAGGGGGAGATGAGCCATGAGAGACTATGGACTCTGAAAAACAACCTGAGGGTTTTGAAGGGGTGGGGGGTGGGAGGTTGGGGGAGACAGGTGGTGGGTATTGTGGAGGGCATGCATTGCATGGAGCACTGGGTGTGGTGCAAAAACTATGAATTCTGTTACACTGAAAAGAAATAAAAATAAAAATAAGTCCAGTACAGATCTTCTTCAACTGATGAGGTTATGCCCAAATAAATCCATTGAAAGTTGAAAATATCATAAGTATAAAGTGCATTTAGGGGCGCCTGGGTGGCTCAGTGGGTTAAAACCTCTGCCTTCGGCTCTGGTCATGGTCCCAATGTCCTGGGATCGAGCCCTGCATTGAGCTCTCTGGTCAGCAGGGAGCCCGTTTCCTCCTCTCTCTCTCTCTGCCTGCCTCTCTGCCTACTTGTGATCTCTGTCAAATAAATAAATGAAATCTTTAAAAAAATGCATTTAATATACATAATCTACTGAACATCATAGCTTAGCCTAGCCTACCTTAAATGCATTCAGAACACTTACAGTTGTTCAAAATCATCTCATACATAGCCTATTTATGATAAAATATTGGCTATTTCCTATAATAATAAATTATATGAGTACTATACTGAAATTGAAAAACAGAATGGTTGTATGGGTTCAGAATGGTTGTGAGTATATCAGTTGTTTACCCCTGTGATCATGTGGCTCAGACTGGAAGCTGTGGCCACTGCCTAGTGTAACAAGAGAGTATCAAGAGCTTTCATGTTGCTAGCCCAGGAAAAGATCAAAATTCAAATTTCGAAGTACAGTTTCTGTGAATGTATTATCACTAGTCATCATAAAGTTGAAAAATCCCAAATCAAACCATGTTAACTCTACTGTACGTTTGTCTACTGAATAAGTAAAACATATTTTTCAGCTCCTTTTTGAGAGAACTACTTGGGTTTTTGTTTGTCTGTTTGTTTATTACTGATTTTTGTTTTACCCAAGGACTGGATCTGACCCCAACCTAATGTTTCAGGTACCTATTTCCCTTTCTTCTTTCCCTCGTCCTGTTTGTCCCATCCCCTTTGCACAATGCTATGCTCCATTCGCTATTAGTTCTCCAATCAAATCATGTATTTTCCTACCTAAAGACGACAGCATATGCCACTTCTTCCCCATCATCACATTTCTCTTTCTCAACCTAGCAGTCTCATTAAAGACAATTCAAGTGTTTGATCTTCCACAAATCCTTCCAAAACTTTCTCAGTTAGTTATTCCCTCCTCTATGCTGCCTTGAACTTTACCTCTGCTATAGTAATTTTCCTTTTATACTAAATCATTTGTTAGATTCTGAAATCTCCCCAATGGCAGAACTCACTGTCTCTGTATGAAGTCTAATGTCAAATAAATTCAAAACAGTAGGTAATAATTAAGTACTGGATTAATTAACATTTTTAAAGAATAGCAAAATATAGTCCAAATACTTGATATAATACAGTGAGATAAAAGAACTTGAATTTATGCATTATTTCGTTGACTAAACAACTAATTCAAGTTTCTGATAAAGTATCAGCTAATTTTAAATGTATGGAAATATAAGAGTAGATAAAACACTGATAAATAAACTGAAGAGGTCATGTGGGCCAGGTAAGACAAAATCATATCAGTGTATAATTATTCTCTAATAAAAAATTGCTGAGAAAAACACATATCAATTGTATAAATCTTTCTTAAAGAATATTGACAATTTCACTTTTTTAGCATCAAGTTTCATTTTAAATATTTCCCTTTAAAAAAAATCCCCTTGAAATTGTTAGTGAATAATAGTATGCAGTCCTATTTTTTTATGTGATATCATATCATATGTCTATATGATATATAGTTGAGCTGCCTGGTACAATGTCACAGCCTGATAAGGAGAACATCTATGTTCAAGGGCCACCCAGCAAAGGTTTCAGGAATGAAATAGTGTTCAGGAGGGCACCTTTGCTTGTTCTGCCCAGCATGATATTTTGGAGCCTGATGGAATAAGTGAAATATCAACATGAGAGGGAGGCCCAATTCAGGTTGTCAGAACCTGAGCAGAATCAAAAGGACATCCACACAGGGAATGACTTAGCTAAGATTGTCAGAGAGAGAGAGAGAGAGAGAAAGAGATAACTGGGGGTACTTTATGCTTATATCCCTAAGTACTACCAGAGTTATGGGCCTAGACTTGTAACACACGAACAAGACATTGTTCAATACATTTGAAATCACAGGTAAATTCAAACTAACTGAAGGTAGAGTCTAACCAGAAAAATATGACCAAAAACTGACTGTATCAAAGTGATATCACCCTATCTGACCACCTATCACCCTAGCTGATTGACAGGTGGTCTTTTGGAATTAGCAAATATTAACCTTTAAATAATTATTATAAATACATTAAATAAATTGTTCCCATTTCACATAAGAGGAAATTAGATTAGAATGTTCAATAAATTACCTACGATCTCTAAACTTGTATAGAAGCCAAAAAAATTCTAATTCTTTGCTCTAGATCCTAAGTGTATTATTCTTTAACCTTTATCACAGCTCTGGCCAATCATAGGAAAACAAAGCCAACCATTTTACAGACAATTGTCCTAAATTTCTCCCTAGATGACATCATCTACACCTAGGGCTCAATTTCCATCTCTGTGCAAAAGACTTCCCAATGTATGTATAGCTTTAGTCCTGATTTCTTGCCCTGACGTCACTAATCTGTCTTCACCTATAAGTCTGACCATCAATGCACAGAGAACTAGCCAAACAACTTACATCCCTATCTTCATGAAGTCATCATCCTTAAGCTTCTCCTCTCATCCAATCAATGGCTGTGTCTGAAATCTTTACTTAGACCAATGGACTCATCATCTTTGATGACTGTTTATTCATATATGAGAAATCATATATGCCCTAAAACCCTGTAATGCCCATATTCATCCTATTTTGTTCATCCCATTGCTTTCTGGATCCAAGCCATCCAACAATTTTATTGACTCTGGTGACAACTTCATGATGAGCAAATGAGTCTTGCCCACTGAATTCACGTTTATTTATCTGGTCCAGAAAGTATATAAAAATGCTACAAGTGCTTCTGAGTGTACAGTTTTTAATTCCTTGTATGTTGTGGTTTATATAATAAGATATATTCATGTACTTCAATATTTCACACCATTTTAGTGGGTTTGGGGGTATTGTATATGTTATAATATGCATATCATGTATTTTCTAAGTTCTGATGGGTTCATTTATACCCTTGTATTTAAGAAACTAGGTGTCAGGGAAAAGCACAATAAAAAAGGGAAGGGTACTAGTAGTTTCAGTGAAATGTCCTGTAGCTTCCCCATTTCTATTCAGGATATATTTGTGTAGACCTTTTCCATCTGTACATAGACATTCACATCACACACATCTATCTGCATGCACAAATATATCCACACATATAAAACATAGTTACACTTTGTGGAATATGCAATTACTTCCATTAAATTTAGCTATGCTGAAAAAGAGGTTATACTAGATTTCTAAGGCTTCCATAACAAAATACCACTGATTGGGTTGCTTAACCAACAGAAATTTACTTGCATTCTTCTGGAGCCTAGAAGTCCAAGAGTAAAATATTGGCAGATTTGATTTCTTCTAAAGCCTCTTCCTGGCTTGCAAATAGCCAACTTCTTGCTATGTCCTTTCCTCTGTATGTGAGTATCCCTGCTGAACCCATGTGTGTCTAAATTTCTTCTTACAATGACACAATTCAGCTTGTATGAGGCCCCACACTGACAGCCTCATTTTAACGTAATCACCTTTTGAAAGGCCATACCTTGAAATATAGATACATTCTGAGGTACTGGGGGGTTAGAGCTTCAAAATAAGTTTTGGAGGGACATAAATCAACCTAAAACAGAGGTTAATCATAAATTAGCTAAAAAGTCTACTATAGGTATTACATTTGTATATTACATGTACATAATTTTGAATACTAACAAAACACTAACTTAATGTTTAAAGTTACATTTACACTCTGTAACCTAAACTAAAAATTGAAGTTTGTCATCATGAGACCTATTTGCTTAAGATTTCATATATGCTTATGTAAGAGGTACCTACATTATTTTAGTTTCAGTAGTCAGTCAAGGAGAAAACTTAGGAAATCACACATCTCATTTAAAATGAATGTCTTCCTGGGTGGTACAGTCAGTTGAGCATCTAACTTTTGGTTTCAGCGCAGATCATGATCTTAGGGTCATGAGATCGAGCCCCATGTTGGGTTCTGTATTATGTGGACTCTGCTTAAGATTCTCTTTCCCTCTGTCCCTCCCACTCATGTTCTCTCTCTAAAATAAATAAACAAATATTTTTTAAAAAAATTAGTGTCTTCCCCCATTATCCCAATGTTCTGTTGTGTATTAACCACTAAAACACACCTCAGGTTAATGTTTATTGATATTATTTGCAACTGGGGATTAAAAAAGCACAAAGAGAGTTCCTAATCAGCAATTTTTTCACAGCTGCTTTTACCTCTTTGTTCCGTAGACTATAGATGATGGGATTCAACATGGGGGTTAATCCAGCATACACCAAAGCTATAAATTTATCTATTTCCTGTGAATCTACAGCTGAGGGCTTCAGGTACATGGAGAGAGCTGTCCCATAGAACAAAACCACCACAGTCAAGTGGGCTGCACATGTTGAAAAGGCTTTGCTTCGGCCATCCACTGAGCTGATTCTTAGGATGTTGGAGAGAATGAATGCATAAGATATACAAATGAGGAGCATCGGCATAGGAAGAAGAAGTACGCTGATCACCAGCATGATTAACTGCACCCTGAAAGTGTCTACACAAACTAGTTTCAACACAGCCAGAATTTCACAAGTGAAATGATTGATGATGCTCTTTCCACAGAGAGACTGATGCAGCACAGACATTGTTTCCACCAGGGCGGTGAGGCAGCCTGTCACCCAGGAGCCAGCTGCAATCTGCACACAAACACTCTTGTTCATGATGATGGGGTACCTCAGGGGGTTGCAGATGGCCACATACCGGTCATATGCCATCATGGACAGGAGCACACACTCAGTGGAGCCCATGGCAAGAGAAAAGTACATCTGAATGGCACATCCTGAGAATGAGATAGTGTTTTTCCCTGAAACAAAGTTTGCTAGCATTGGAGTGAGAGCAGAAGAGGTGTACCAGATGTCTAAAATGGAGAGGTTGCTGAGAAAGAAGTACATGGGTTTGTGTAGATGGGAATCCAGGACAGTGATGGAGATCAGAATTACATTACCCAGCAGGGTGATCAGGTACATCAGCAAGCACAGCACAAATACAATGACCTCAACTTTGGGGTAGTAGGAAAATCCCAGAAAAATAAAATTTGAAATGACTGTCAAGTTTGCCTTGACCATTTTATTCCTCTTTATCTGCAGTAGTGAATAAAAATATACATTGTATATATTATAAAATTACATTCTACCAACTTTCCAGGGTTGTTTGGTAGGGATGCTTTAAAAGGATCACTATTCTGGCAATACCATATTAGTTATTCATTCATTCAATTCATTCATTCATTCAACATTTATTGAGTATGCTACAAGTCACTGAAGATCTAGAGTTGAATTACATAAAAGCTGTTCTCGGGCAAGTCACAATAGAGTATCACATATTCAAGTAAATAAACAATTACAAGAATATGATGTAAGTATCCCCTAGGGCACTAGGAGAACACAGAGAGTAAGAATCCTAACTCTATGTTGGGGATGATGCTCAGTGACCTATGTTGATACTTAGTTTAATCAAAAAATGCATTAGATTTAATTGAGGTAAGGACCACAGGAGATTTGCTGGGGAAACAAAAAATTTTTGTAAAAGCTATACTGAGGGAGGATTTATTTGCATTTAATAAACCTGCTAATTGTATAATATAACAGATGAATATGCTGTAACTAAGGAATATAAACAGAAGATAAACATGCATACGACCACTATAGTACCTCCTGATTTCCATCTTCATGAAAGCATGGAATAATCCTGAACCCAAATTTAGAAACAAAATAATTTTCAAAGTTGAGTATTTTATATTGCAATTCAAATTACTTGTGATATGTCTCACAACTGGTCACATATGGAGATGTGTTTAAAAACCATTCAAAGGAAATCAATCACAAGTATTCAAGCCTCATATCCTCATCATTACCTACTTCTCCCATTTCTCATCTCCCAACACTCCCTCCACACTCTGGTCTGAAACAACAACCAGCATGTAGCTCCTCATACTTACATGCCATTTTTTTTTATTTTTATGTCTTTAATCAACAGTTTATCTCCATGGAGTGGCCTTTCTCCCCAGTTCCAATCTTGTCTTCCATGAGTATTTATCCAGTCATCAAAACTGTATGCCACTGTCTCAAGTACAGCTTCCTTCTTTGTACATACTTACAGTACCAAGTAAATTACAGCAAACTGTAGCCAGATAGGCACATCCCAATTGCTCCCACCCATGCTAGGAGGGAATTCTCAAGACCTTGTTCCCCCATAATACTAGCAAGGTAATAACTCACATTTAATATTTTTAATAACACACCACTGTCTTGAACTTGGAAAATTTTTGATACATATTCAAATAAGTACATTTTCCTACAGTTCTCCATGTCAACATAAAAGCCTAAAGATTTCTCAACTTGTCATTTATATCTGGACTCTTATCTGTAACATTAAAGAAACTTGTTAATTTAAGAAACAAAAATGATGAGCTCTTAGCTTTAAATATTTGATGCAGAGTGAGGGAGGTGGGGAAGGTAATGACCACTTGTACTCTTAGAAGAGCTTGTAATGCTTCCCAAACAATCATCCTCTGTAGGGTTTTAGAGCACGGTCTCTAAGTATGAGACTTGGAATCTAAATCCAACCATGCTTCTTATCAGCACACACAATTAGATAAATCACTTGGCTTCTTTGAACCTCAGTTGTCTAATCTATACCAGGAGGATGATAATTCCTAAATTAACTTGTTTTAAACTCTCCCTCCACCACCCCAACTTCATGAGAATCACAAAGAGTTTTATCATTTCATGGTCTCCCTGCTTTCCAGAACCACAATTGCCTGTATGCTGGATGAGTGCTGGTTCGCACTGCCTCAGATAAAAAACAAAACAAAACAAAACAAAACAAACAAACAAACAAAAAAAACCACAGTGCCTTCTTTATAATCTATTGGAATTTAAACCCCCAACCATGGACTAATATGAAACACTTTATTGAGTATTTCCAGAAAGGTTAGTGTTAGACATTTCTGCTGTTTTGTCCACTTTGGTCAACACACACCACCACTTCCACTGAGGCTTTCTCAATTGTTTTTCCCCATCCCCACCCCATTTTCTTGCTCTAGCCCCGGCTCCTCTTGCCTTTCTTTTCTTTCTTTACCACTCTCTTGCCCTCTCTCTCATAAATAAAACAACAACGTCTCTTTTTCTCATGCAGATTGAGTCCACACTCATTCCCTTGTCTCATATCCTTTTAAGAGTCTCACCTATCTTAAGTCATTTTATTGAGATACTTTCTTTAAAATGATTTCTGATCCCAGTGCTAAGATAATTAAATGATTTCTAACAAACTCCTCTCTTTCTAAGTGTCAGAGCCAGAACAGACTCAAGAGTTCTAATCCAATCCTCTTATTTTAAAGTTGATGTTTGAAGCCATTTAGTGACTTATCTGAGGTAAATGAGAAAATTGAAAGCATAAAGCCAAAAGT
This sequence comes from Mellivora capensis, assembly GCA_004024625.1. Classification (NCBI taxonomy): domain Eukaryota; kingdom Metazoa; phylum Chordata; class Mammalia; order Carnivora; family Mustelidae; genus Mellivora; species Mellivora capensis. The sequence goes on from PISX010023047.1 coordinate 21,299, forward strand.
CCTATCCCATATTCAGGACTCATTTCAACTCTATTTTTCCTACCAAGTAGTACTTCTTTTTAGAGTAAATATCTCTATTCTGGTTTCCTGGCCTGGCTGAGACCCATTAATACGTTTTAAAAGTCTGAGGATACAGATAGAGATGGATAATGTCTACGCTCACATACCTTAGCACATGTGATAAGTATCTTCCTTTTTGATTAATGCATGCTTCAATATTTAAAGTTGATTTCCAGCATGGTCTTTCTTGTGAATCTTGGGTGCAGTGCTCAAAAAAGTAAAAGAATCTGATTTTTGTAATTAGGACAATATTCCATGATAAACTATATTAGAGTGAGTTGTACAGAGGTATTTTTATTCAGACAATCGCAATGAAAAAGGATATGGATGGTCTTGGTTTGCAAAAAATCAACACAAATCTTGCCTGATTCACAAGTTCTCAACATACGAGCTTCTGTTAATTAAAAATATCAAAACAATTTCTTAAGAAAAATAACAACATAAAGATTTGTTCTGCCAAAATCATCACCTATGATCTGCTCCCCAAAACTTCGAAAGGGTTACCCTGGATCTAAGACTATTAAAGCTTCCGTTGCTATTAGGGACTTACCAACTCCCTTAACAATTTAGTGTTGTGATTCTGAAACATAAAGAAGTTAAGAAACTTTCTGGTTCTCTAGAGTATGCCTCTCCAAGTTCCATTAACTAATTGGGAACACAAAAAAAGGTGAAAATTTTTTAAATTATTTCAAATTATTGAAATAATATTGGGTTGAGCAGCAGTCATGCAAGCAAAATTGGAGAAGACTATTTGCTTATTCCTTCTGCAGACTGCCCTTGAATTACACAGCAAACATTGCAAATAAGAATTATAGGAATGTCTGCCTATATGGCCTCAGCTTGTAAAGTGATGGATTTTCAGAAGTCTCTCCCAAATATTTCAGTTATCTGAGAAATAGAAGATAAGACATCCTTATTGAGCTTTTAAATGGCCACAAAGAGAGAGCACTGATCAATCAAATAATTTATTACTATCAAATGTCCTTGAATAGGCAAAGTCTCTAGCACAGTGTTTATGATTTTATAAAGATTATATAGTAATCTTTGAAGGAATAGTGCATTGGAAAGAATACTAGACTTAAAGAGTTAGGGATTAAACCTCAGCTCAACTATTGATTAGTTAAGTAATCTTATACAATTGTGGTGTATTAATTGCATTAATGACCCCAATTCTTCACTCTGATTTTAGCCCTACACATGTGGCTTGATTTGATCATAGAGCATTAGCAAATATAATGCAAGCAGAGACTAGTAAAGCACTTGCATAATTAGGTTAGTCTTCTCTTTTCCATCTCTGCTATTAGCATGAAAATATGCCCAAGTTCGCCAACTGGAGGATAAAATGAACATTAAACAGAACTGAGTTGCTTCAGTTGCAAACAGCCAAGGCTGCCCTGTGTGAGCCAGCAGTCACTGGATCTCCAACAAATGAGTGAGTACAAAAACAATCAATAAACCAACTCACAGCTGATTTGATATATAAAGATAATCTAGTTGAGATCACCTGGTTCCAGGTGTCTCATAGACTTTAAATTTAGTAAATGCTTACTTTGCTATGTCACTGAGATTTTATGATTGTTTATTATGCTATATCATTGTAGCAATGCAAGACTGATGGAGCAATAAATGGTGTCATTGCCTATCCAACACCTACTCACCTGGTCCTTATCTTTCTTGAAAGAATCATAATTTTATTCATTTGTCTACCCCATTTTTATCCAATAGGAAAATATCCTGGTAAGCCCAAGCCTCCTACCTTACTTTAACTTTCATACTGAGATACACAATACATCTAGAGTTAATCTTTGTGTATGGTATAAGACAAGGGCAAGATTTACTTTTTACTATGTGCACACTATTTGACTCAACATAATTTTATTGAAAAGCTCCCTGTCTTACTGCAGTGTCATTTTTGACATAAACTAATTGACCATATATGTTTGGATCTGTTTTGAGCTTCTTGTTTTGTTCCATTGGTCTATTTTTCCTATCCTTGCACCAATATTGCATTGTCTTATTAGCTATAGCTCTATAGTAAGACTTGATTTTGGCCCCCTAAATGATTTCTTCTTTATGGAAGAAATCAAGGATTGGCTGGTGTTGGCACCATGTATTTTAGCATCTGCTTTACAATTTTCACAATATACCTGCTGGAGTTTTGATTGGGATTGCCTTGAACCTACATTTCAATTTAGAGAGAATTGACATCTTTATACTATTTCATCTTCTAATCCATTAATTTAGGTCTTTTTAAATTTCTCTCAATAATGTATTGATTTTTCCTGTATAAGTGTCTTACACATAGTATATTAGATTTATTCACAAATTTTTACATTATTGATGCTATTATAAATTGTGCTTTAAACTCTTTTTTTTTACTTTCTTGTTATTGTTATGTAATGATTTTTTATCCTAATTTTATATTTAGCAATATTGGTAAATTCACTTTTCTATAATATTTTTTAAATGTTTAATGAAGTAGAGTTCACATTAAATTCACTTAATTCCAATTCACTTAATTCCAATAGTTTGTAGACCATCTGAGTATTCTATATACATATTGTGTCATTCATAAATAATGGTAGATTTGTTTTCATTATTCATATCATTTATCACTACTTTTAGTACTGATTATGAATCCTGGTACTATTACAATGTCACATTCAGGAGCTGAGAAAAATAAGGCAAAATGAGAGAATTTTATTTGAAAAATGTATTGGTACTTAAAAATGGCTGTGGACTATTTAAAACTAGGTTTTGATTACTTAAAAATTAAGATTCCTCCTGTAACAGATTACATAAGACACAAAATATTTCTAGTTCTAAATACTATAACAAATATAAAGTTCATTTTCTTACTACAGGGTATCAATGAGCTCCCAGGAATCCTGTGAAATGTATTTCTAATGATTTTAGTGAGACAGAACAAAAGAGAATAAAAGTAAGTTAAAAAAAAAAACTGTCGGGGGCGCCTGGGTGGCTCGGTAGGTCAAGCCTCTGCCTTCAGCTCCAGTCATGATTTCAGGATCCCGGGATCAAGCTCCACATTGGGCTCTCTGCTCAGCAGGGATCCTGCTCCCCACCCCCCTGCCCCGTCTGCTTCTCTGCCTACTTGTGATCTCTCTCTCTCTGTCAAATAAATAAATACAATCTTTAAAAAAAAAAACTGTCACTTTGTGATGCCTAATAGATGTAAAGCAAATAAACAAATTTCAAAGTAAATTGTGGAAAATATCATTATAATAGAGTATCTGTGTAGATCTCATCTAGCCAGTAGACCTGCAATATGAGCAGATTCTGGGACAGAATTACTTGTGTCCAGGTGATAAAGACACAGTAATTCACTAGAAAGCTCTACATATTTTACCTCAGACCAGGGTCAACTGTCCTGATGATTCTATATCCCAAGCTACTTTCTGCCTGGAGTCCAGTTAATGTGCCCTCACACAGTGCTTATTTAAAAACTTAAGGTGAAAAAAATATACCTGAGGATAAAGCTATTTCCAGAAAAGATGAGAAACTGCTCTGATCTGCACTTGTTGAGACATTGTTGTTAATGATAGACTGGCATGCCTTCTACCTGAATCCAAACATCTAAAAGTGAGCAGACTTATACTTCTCAATAAGTATGGATATTAAATTATTAAACATTCTACCAAAATTGCAGTAGCAATTTGCAATTGCAATTCTCAACTGCAACAACAGCTAAATGCTTAACATATTTATGTTTCAGACCAATATGAGTATCAAGCAAGCTATAGACACAAATCTACATCTGTCCAAAGTAATCTTCTTTTTTGACACATGGGGCAATTTGGCCAGAAAAAAATTTGTTTACTTGTAGCTTTAGTTGATCTTCCCTCAGCATCCATTTCATGTACAGGACATGGTTTCCCCAAGTCTCAAGGTAACCTAAAAAAGACAATTAATATCCCATTCACAGAAACTTGAGAAACTTCTTATCCTTCTGAAGTCAAGATATTTCATGGATGCGATAACTCAATATTATATTAAATAAGTACATTTTCCCTGGCTTATAAAAATCCCAGAAATTCATTTTCCCCAATCTAATGGTAAGCAGAAAGTATTACTTTTAATGTCAGTCTTTTCAGAGTCATGGCAAACACACCTTGACATTTTCAAGCTACCTCAGAATTTATAGAATCACAAATGACATCTCATTTTGAAGATTCCAAGTTATTTTCCTTTAAAATAACAGGAAAATCTCTCATGGACTTAAGGGCCATTAGCAAGAGGAATATCGAGGATGTCTTATAAAAAATAATGTCTCTAGGGGTGCCTGGGTGGCTCAGTAGGTTAAGCATCTGTCTTCAGCTCAGGTCATGATCCCAGGACTCAGGGGTTGAGCAGGGCTCCTTGCTCCACACAGGGAGACTGCTTCTTCCTCTTCCTCTCCCTGGACTGCCACTCTCCCTGCTTGTGCTCTTTCTCTCTGTCAAACAAATAAAATCTTAAAAAAGAAATGTCTCAGCTATCATATGATCTCCCTGATATGAGGAAGGGGGGATACAATGGGGGGGCGGGGTTGGGGGGGTAGGAAAAGAATAAATGAAACAAGATGGGATTGGGAGGGAGACAAATCATAAGAGACTCTTAATGTCACAAAACAAACTGAGGGTGGCGGGGGAAGGGGGGTTGGGTTATGGACATTGGGAAGGGTATGTGCTATGGTGAGTGCTGTGAAGTGTGTAAACCTGGCGATTCACAGACCTTACCCCTGGAGCTAATAATACATTATATGTTTATAAAAAAATTAAAAAACTTAAAAAAAGAAATGTCTCTAAACAATGAGAGGTACAAATAGAACAAATGAAAACCCATGTGTAAATGTATGACCATCAAGCAATTTTATGTTTAAAGAATTATTGAATCTTTAGCAATGATGGTGAATAGGGAAGTATTTGAAATTTTTCCCATTTCCCTGTAGATATTGCTCCATTATATTTTAATGCTAAAGATGAGTAACAGGGCAAAGTTTACAAGGTTTAGAAGATTTTACACACATTTCTAACCTCATAAGAGGCAAAGCCAATTAGAGTGATCTTCTGATGAAAAAGCTAATGTTCCAGTGGGAAAACACAAAGTTGCTTTGTTTTGGACACTCATTTTTTTGTTATTCAGTGATCACATATCATTTTAGATTAATTGGTTTGCAGTCCCTCCATAATAAAAATGAAAAGGGCAAACATTTTTTATAAATACATGATAGAGTTTTATTATCAAGGAGTTACCAGAAATAATAATCATTCTCGTGAATTATTGTCTGAAAGGAAGTACACAATCCAGATACAGTTGTATGGGTGGATATTAAGCAATTTTTCAGTGACAACTGAAGTCTAATGGAGTATCTCCAAATTTGATGAAAGAACCACCCATTTAATTTGAAGAGTCCTTGGGAGTTATCTCCCATGTGCTATTGTGTGTTCACCTTGCCTACTTCAGGACACAGCCATCACAATGTTATGATCTACTATTCCTATCACTTCCCTGGAATCTGATGGTCCTGCTGTTTCTAATAGGCCCTACTTTTAGGGTGTTCATATATTAGGTCATCTAAACTAGGCTACTTGGCAATGAAAGGGGGAATTATTACTAATTACACCAGAGAAACTGGTGTTAAGTAGACTAGTTCTGAGCAAATAGAGATATCTGGTCATCATTTCAAGGTTGGTTTTATTAGGGCCATCATGCTCCAAAGACACAAGATGTTTAATGGGGGTGGGGGGGGCAGGAAAGCAGGCATTATGTTCTGTTTGTGCCCTGGCCTCCAGTAACTACTTAAGCTTTGGTCGGAACTTGATGTCTTCCAAAGTTCAGATCTAAATTCATGGTGTTGGGCTGCAGAAACAATCTCTGAGCAGATATCGTGCTTTTCTGGGACTCAGGGTGATAATAAATTAAAGATATAATTCTAATCTGAGACACACTGAACCTTATTAACATAACAGGAGACAAGGGACTAAGGAAAGAGTTGGATGATATGGAATCTTTATGAAAGCTCATGGTGGAGGGTAGGAACAGTGAAATCTGAAGTCTAATTAGGGTTTTTTCTTTTTTCCTTTTCTACAGTGTCATTCCTTTATATCCTCAAACTTTCAGTTAGTAAAAAGAAGCCCAGTGCTAGCTATAGTTCAGTGAATGAAGGGAATATACATCCATGCGTGGGAAGAACAAACTGGACCAAGAGCTTGCATCAACATTGATGACAATGAAGAACAGGCAGAAATGACTGGCCCTGAAGCTGAAATAGTGGTGTGGAACAAGAGATCAGCCACAAGTAGTAGTCTCTGAACACTCTCATTCAGTCACCCTTCAGCTATTCTATCTCCCTCTGAATGGCACATTATTCTCTCCTAAGAAAGTCAGCTAAAGTTAAAAAATTGCTAGTCTACTCTTTTCAAAGAAGGGTTGATCTGCAATATGATGGTTCCACTTTCTGGGCAGCTTCAGAATGACCAGGTCTAAATTCAACAATCCAACCATGAATCAGTGAAACAACCTTGACCCCATTTTTTAAAATCTCTAATTCCATTTTTTTAAGTCTTACTTGGATAAACCGGGTTCTTGCTAGCTTCTTATTGACCATCATGATGAAAGAAAGTAATGCAAAGATTTGACACAAAAAATTATATATATAAATGACCTTTCTGGAAAGAAATTCCCAAGAACTCCACCTTGGGAATAAATATATTTGATATGTATCAGACTGTGAACCTGTTACATAAAACCTCTACTGTAGTTTGTCAATCAAATATTCATGACCTCCTTGGGAATGCTGACAGCTTGTGGTTTGAGAAAAATGCTCTTGGCTTTATGTACTGCAGAAATTGAAAACATTTTATCCCCCATATAATTTCAGAAAATACACAATTCCAAGAAGTCACTTAAGTCTTAGGTCTTTTTGGTATTGTTAGTTAGATATAGGGTGTAGGAAGGATCTAGAACTTGTGGTTCTCTCATATGTCTTGGGAACTACTCTCAGAAAATAATTAGGAAGAGAACTAAAAGATTCAAGGAGACAGAGATAGAAGTAGCATGACAGAGCACCTGGGTGGCTCAGTGGGTTAAAGCCTCTGCCTTTGGCTTAGGTCATGATCTCAGGGTCCTGGGATCAAGCTCCGCATCAGGCTCTCTGCTTGGCAGGAGCTTGCTTCCTCCTCTCTCCCTCTCTGCCTGCCTCTCTGCCTACTTGTGATCTATGTCTGTCAAATAAAATCTTAAAAAAAAAAGAAGTAGCATGACAGTGAAATAAAGAAGTCATTTCTCTTTGTGGTGTGGTGTCCTATATAATGCCCACTGCTGCCTCTTTCTGAACTGTAAGGGAAAAATAAATCTCTACCTTACAATTAAAAATAAACACAAGACTTAAAAACATTAAAGGATAAAATAGAAAACCAAGAATATTTTAAATCTAAATAAAAATTAATACTTAAATAATGTGGGGTTTTAAGGAGCATTTTAAAACTAAAGCAATTAAACAAAAGAATAAAACTAACTTAATACCTTAGTGTTCTGGAATTATAAGACACATAAACTAAATTACTTGAATTTTTAAATAAAAAAACTCTGAGGATAATATGATAGCAGGAAAGAAAAAAGATGACATATTGAATAGTAAAATCTACACAATATTTAAAGTGCAATTCAGATTGGGAAAAATAAAATGATAAAAAGTAAATATTTTTTAAAGCTGAAGGTTACCATAACAGAACAAAGAAATACAAATCCCAGATTGGACATAAGATTTCCCTAAGATTTATCTAAAAAAATTAAATAAAAAAATCATCCTAGTTTAAAAAAAAAATCATATGTAAAAACCAGGTAAAGGCAGACCCACCATTCCCTAGTTAACAGAATTCCTTTTGGATCAGCAACATACTTCATGGTTAGAGAGCCAACAGGACAAAGGAAAAGATACAGCTCTACTTTTACCTGTGGATAGTTCACTCAGAAGTTATTTACTTTTTAATTTTCAAGTGGCTCCAAAAATTAGGTATTAGGTTCCAAGTCCAAAGCAGTCAAGCCCATGTATCAGAAGATCTTTGGGGAAAAGGTTGTCAGAGTAGATATGTTAAAAGCAGAAAATAATAATAACTTAATGCCTCATAGGTGGAGGTGAACAAAAATTTTTTAAAAAAATATAATACTATTCTAGAACCAAAAGATTTCTTATTATACAGCTACATAGACAGAGGAGAATCAGCATTACATATCTGAATAGACTCCAAGTAAATCAGATTCTTCTAGTAATCACAGTACTGTAAAATTAAAATTCTTAATTTTAACTGAGTTTTAAAAATCTGAAACCAATTTTCATTTTGTCTTATAAAGAAAGTAATAAAGTATGAAATTGGTTTTGGAAATAATGTTATTTAAAAAACATTTTAAAGATTTTAATACAAGCTTAACTTTTTCCTGTCTGGAAATCTCTCTCATTATTACACAACCCCTTTACTTGCCCTTAAAATCAAGCTCTTCAACAATAAGAACAAGAACAAACTACAATCATTGACTCCTAAAACATGGACATTTATTTACCTATTTTCATTATGACTGTACCCAAGGAAAATTTGAGAGCTTGAGTGCTTTGGGAGATGAATTTGACATAGCAGCAAGAACCTATCTGTTTGGCTCTTCAGTTTCTCTAATTGATTTCCACATTGTGATTATAAAAATTACTGGTCCCTTTCCCATTTACTTGTTAAACATATTTCTTCTCAGTAGGTGTTTAACTGCCTCCTTCACATCCTTGTTCCTAAGACTGTAGATTAGAGGATTCATCATGGGAGTCATAACCCCATAGAACATAGATATAAGTTTGTCAGTAGCATCCAAGTCATCTGAATTGAGTGTCTCTGTAGACTTGGGCTTCATGTACATGAAGAGAATGGTTCCATAGAATATTATCACCACAGTCAGGTGGGCTGAGCAGGTGGAGAAGACTTTGCTTCTCCCCTCAGAAGAGCGAATTTTGAGGATACTGACAATGATTAATGTATAAGAGATAATGATTAATAACAGTGGTGTCAATATAAACAATGTTGTGGCCACAAGCATGATGAACTCATTGCCTGAGATGTCAGCACAGGCCAGTTTCATGACAGCCAGAATTTCACAGGAGAAGTGATTGATGACATTATTCCTACAGAAAGGCAATCGTACTACAAACACAGTTTGTACTGCAGAGTTGATGACTCCTATGATCCAGGACCCAGCTGCCATGGGCACAAAGGAAT
>PISX010023048.1:0-30515 GCA_004024625.1 Mellivora capensis
TCATCATCACTAGCCATCAGGGAGATTCAAATTAAAACCACATTGAGATACCACCTCACACCAGTTAGAATGGCCAAAATTAGCAAGACAGGAAACAACGTGTGTTGGAGAGGATGTGGAGAAAGGGGAACCCTCTTACACTGTTGGTGGGAATGCAAGTTGGTGCAGCCACTTTGGAGAACAGTGTGGAGATTCCTCAGGAAATTAAAAATAGAGCTTCCCCATGACCCTGCAATTGCGCCACTGGGTATTTACCCCAAAGATACAGATGTGGTGAAAAGAAGGGCCATCTGTACCCCAATGTTTATAGCAGCAATGGCCACGGTCGCCAAACTGTGGAAAGAACTAAGAGGCCCTTCAGTGGACGAATGGATAAGGAAGATGTGGTCCATATACACTATGGAGTATTATGCCTCCATCAGAAAGGATGAAAACCCAACTTTTGTAGCAACATGGATGGGACTGGAAGAGATTATGCTGAGTGAAATAAGTCAAGCAGAGAGAGTCAATTATATGGTTTCACTTATTTGTGGAGCATAACAAATAACACGGAGGACATGGGGAGATGGAGAGGAGAAGGGAGTGGCTGGAAATTGGAGGGGGAGATGAACCATGAGAGACTATGGACTCTGAAAAACAACCTGAGGATTTTGAAGGGGTGGGGGGTGGGAGGTTGGGGGAGCCAGGTGGTGGGTATTGTGGAGGGCACGCATTGCATGGAGCACTGGGTGTGGTGTGAAACTATGAATTCTGTTATGCTGAAAAGAAATTAAAAGAAAAAGACAAATACAAATGTAGATAAAAATTTAATTGAATGAGAGGCACCTGGGTGGCTCAGTGGGTTGGACCTCTGCCTTCGGCTCAGGTCATGATCCTGGCATCCTGGGATTGAGCCCTGAATTGGGCTCCCTGCTCAGCGGGAAGCCTGCTTCTCCCTTTCCCACTCCCCCTTGCTTGTGTTCCGTCTCTTGCTGTGTCTCTCTATGTCAAATAAATAAATAAAATCTTTAAAAAAATTAATTGAGTGAGCCTAACAGAGAAGTCTGTATCTCATTAGTCATATGAAAAATACTAAACCCATTGGAGAACAGTTCAATAGTACCGAGAAAGCTTTTAATAAAAATTAAAATGTGTGAATGTGAAACACTTTACACAGGACACGTGCATTATCTTGAAAATGGAAGGGGTGGGAGGGGAGGATGTCCTCCCCCTGACCAACGTCTACAAAACATCAGCAGGGAGGTGCTTGGGTGGCTCAGTCCCTTAGGCATCTGCCTTCCTCTGGGATCACTGTCCCAGGGTCCCAGCATGGAGCCCAGTCCTGGGCCCGCTCCTCTCCCCCCGCCCCCCATCCCTGCCCCTATTTGTGCATGCTCTCTCTGTCAATAAATAAATAAAATCTTAAAAAAGAATAAAAAGTCTTAAAAAAATCTGCAGGGTCCCTTCCCTCCTTCCCCTCTTCTCTCCCCTCCCCTCCCTTTCTTTCTCTCCTTCCCCTGGACAACTCTGCAGGAAGACACCTAGCTCCTGCCAATCGCAGCTCCCACGTGTAGGGGTGCAGGAGCTGTGGACCAGAGTGAGTGTCAAAGCGAGCCACCCTCAAGGAGTGTGGGTACCCAGGAGCACTGGCCAGCACTGGCCAGCCGAGGGACCCAGGCTGTGGAGGATGACCTGGCCAGGGGTCTCAGACCCCGAAGGCTACCAGCTGGATGTTGACATGCATGGTGGAGGGTGGAGGAACCCAGGCTAGTGGAGGAGGAGGTCAAGGGCCCCCGGGAGTGCAGTGAGGATGCAGGAATGGCTGGACTTGGGCGTCTAAGTGGGGCAGTGCCCTCGGGGCTGGGAGGGCACTGGTTACACACCAGGGGACTGATCAAATCAAGAGATGTCAGGAGGAAATAGGGCTGGATAAGGGAGTTACAGAAATGGGAAAGAAAAACAGGAAAGAACAGTGGGTGGCAGGGAGACAGACAGGGCCAAGGACGGAGGGCCACGCACGGGCGCTTGGCCTGAAGGACGAAACCCTGAGCCATGCACATGCTTCAGTCCCTGATGGAGCCAGGCTGTGCCTTTCCCCGTGGGCAGTTTGGCACCACCTGGGCGTCAGCTGCCCCAGAGGAAGAATGTGTCCCCTGTTCCCTGAGAGAGCTGAAGGGCTGAAGGGCAGCTGCCCGAGCTTGCCTGTGCTTCCTCTGTGGGCCTGAAGGCAGAAGGCAGACTGGCAGCCGGTATCTCTGGAAATACCTTCGTGCTCCAGGATGACGTCGCGGAACCCCGGACACCTGTTCCCACCAACCCAAGCCCATGTTCACACACACGAATGGCAACGTTCTCTTCCCCTGGTTCCAAACGCAGCCCTGTCTTCAGGAATGGGCCCTTGCATCTTCTCTCTGCCCACCTCAAGGAAAAGCTCCTGGGGGTGGGGTGGCATTGCAAACCAACAGCCAGACTGGGTGGGAGGTTTTCAGGTCAGATGCCGAGGTCTGGTCTGGTCACAGTCCCTCCGGCCTCCCACATGGAGCAGACAAGGTGCTGAGAGCTAGTAGAAGCCTGTCTCCCAACGTCTGGTCCAAATATCAAAATGTTCCTATTGGCTGTTTTCCAACACTCTGGAGATGCACTCGGGGGAACTCCTCATTAAGGAAAGATCGTTTACATCTGTTTCGCTTCACTCTTCTTCTTTGAATTCATCCTCCATGGCTAAGAGTCTAAAAACATGGCTCCTTTCAAATCTGTTTTTAAATACCTTCATTGCAAGATCTCTCCCTCTCTTTTTTTTTTTCTTTTCTTTTTTGGCCAATACCTTTCTTGGATTCTACTTTCAATTTTACAATTTTAATAATATTCATCTCTGTCAGGATCCAGAGCCAGGCGTGTCCCTTCAAACACAATTTCTGGGTCATCGTCAGCCAACGGTCGGCCCCGGCAGACATCAGCAATACGTGTACCAAAGTCTGCCTGCTAACACTTGATACTCGCAATGAACTGCACAGGCAACAGGACCGTAAACTAGCTGTGCGCTTCTCAAGGCGACTGCACTCCCAAAATGAAGAAGAAGTTTGGCCACAGATCGTGGATTACCGTACAGTTCTCCCGTTATGCAAGCGGATTCCCCAGATCAAAAGCGGCCGTAGAACTGCAGTAGCGGAAATGAAAATGCAGGTTCTCATTTTCTCTTCGGTGAATGCCAGGGTTTCATACAGTCGCCGTTTCTCCCATCTTTATAATCTACATGTTTAGTTTGTCACCAGCTGCCAGAGGAAGAGAACGTGCCCCTTCTGCAATGTTCAGACTGTTTTTGTTTTCAGGATAGAATCAATGTCTTGGTCCTGGTTTATACGAGTCACTGTAGTTTTCATGTTGTCTATAGGTAAAAGCATTTTTAATGCTAAAAATTTGCATGAACATCTTGTGGCTAATGATACATTGGTTTCACCATATATAATTACCTTTTCTTTACTCAAAATCAACTAGTTCTTTTGATCTCAACTACAGAGAGAACAGTTGAGAAAGTGGACATAGATTTTTTTTAAAGGAGACTTTTTATGTAATCCAAGTATATATTACAAATCCCACATAAACATGTATTTCATAACTTATATTATCTGTATTTAAGACATCTGCTTAGTGTCCCTTTGACTATCTTGTTTTCCACCTATGGAAGATTAAGTCCAGCAAGTTGCAACAAGGGCCCCTAGAAACAGAAAGGCTGAGAGCACAAAACAAATATAGCTCACAATCTGACAACAAAAGCAAAAAGGTGAAAATAATAAACCAAAAGCAGCATCAGAGACTGTAAAAGTGCGGGCACCTGGCAACTATTCCCGACAGTAACAGCCTCAGAAAGCAAAACTCGATTATAGCAAAAACTGGGCATTTGTAGCCCTTCACAGTCCACAGGGAGTGGCTTGCACAGAATGTTCACACCTATTACTCAGTTTGACCTTGTGCCCAAGCAGAGAGGATGGGCAGCAGTGCCTTTGAATGCCAAATTACCTAGTGACATGAAGAATGTTTGTGGCCACCCAAAATTCATATGTTGAAATTCTACTCCTCCAAGGTGGCGGCATTGAGAGGATGTGCCTTGGACATTTAGGAATGGGTGAGGTCATGAGGCTGGAGTCCCCATGAGTGGGAAGCACAGAACCATGACTTGAAGAACTCGGGAAAGACTTCTGGGGGGAGAATAGCCATTGGTGCTGAGATCTATGAATTACAAGATCAATATCTCCAACTGGTCGGGCGCGTGGGAGAAGCCCAGGGGTAAGAGTGACTTGGTTCTTCTTTCAAAAATTTGGATATAGTATGAGAGGGAAATGCTGGAAGACGCCAACCAAAGTTGACAGATTGACAGATGATGAATGGGGATATATGTGAACTGATGGTTCTATTGTCAAGTTGGCTATTCTGGAAACTAAATTTCCTAGAATCCTGTTCCCATTTTTTTCTGGCTTGCAGTTTCCACAAGCAAATCCATGCTAGATTGTGAGATGGCCCTGAAATATGAGCCCTCAGACTCCCAAGTCCTGAAAGGCCCTGAGAGACAGGTGCTTGTCAGCTGTGAGTTCTCCTTTCACTTTCCGGCTCCACACAGCTCACCGTGACTGTGGACCCTGCCCAGCAGTCCATCACCAGAAGGCCTGCTGTCAATGTAGAGGGAGATAGTAGTGGCCAAAACCAACACTCTTCCAGTTTTCTATACCTGCCTCTCTTCATGGCTCTCTCCAGCACCTGGTTGGGTCTCACATCCAGCCTTCCCCTCAAATTCCAATGCATTCATGGTTTCCACAGCTGGTTCTTGACCTGTGTGCGTGTGTGCATGTTCTTTATCTCGTTAATTATCTTCATAACCTTGTAATTTTACTTCTCAGCTGTTCACATGATTTTGTACAGTCTAATTCCTTAACCTACCATATTTTATAGTTCTATTCTATTTCTATGTTCTATTTATAGGGTTGTTGATGTCTAGGGTGGTTCTAGGGAACAGGACATTAAGCATGAGAATGTGGAATTGGCTCTTTCATTGGATTTGGCTAAAAGGTACCAGAGACCCTGTTACAGCAGTAAAGGGTCCTGGGGGTCTGTATCATGCAGAGACAGTTATTACCTATAGGCACCTATCAACAAGTACATATACAAAGCAAACCCGAAAGGATAAATTTTAGTGAAAATAAGGGGTATAGTAAGGTAGGTTTGTTGACTGTAAGCTTGCCAGAGATCTTGGACAATAAAATAAAATAAAATGAGTCATGCAGTTAGATTTTAAATTCAAAGTCCATAAGGGACCAGAAAGCTTCTATCACTGCCCTAAAAGCAGCCTGACCTCCGCTAGCTTCAGAACTGAGATGTCTGGGAAAAAAAAAAACAAAAAACAAAAAACAAAAAAAAACCTTTGTTCTGATCTACTGCATGGCTGAATCACCAGATAAATTAGTGCAATGATAGATGGGGAACATAGGGACAGATTTTTATGTGGCTGAAAACCTTGAATTCCTAAATTCTGGAGTATTATCAGCCATTTAAAAACATGGAAATCCTTCTATTTGCAACAACATGGATAAGCTCGAGGGCATTTTTTAAGTGAAATAAGCTAAACAGAGAAAGATGCATACTGTATGACCTCACTTATATCTGGAATTTCATAAAAAGCAGAACTCACAGGAACAGAGTAGACTTGGTAGTTGCCAAGGGCAGGAGAGCTGGGGGAATGGGGAGATGTTGGTCATCGTGCAAAGACTTTCCAGTATAAGTGGAATGAGTCCTGGGGGTCTAATGCACAGCGTGACAACTGTGGTTTATAATGCTGTACTGGACACCTGAGAGTTTCCAAAAAAGGAGATCTTAAATGTTCTCACATTAACAACCACCACCACCAAATGGTAATTACAGGAGGCAAAGAATGTGTTAACTACCCTTATTGTGGTAATCATTTTGTGATATAGATGTGTTTCAAATAATCACATTTTATACCTGAAACTTACACAATATCTTATATTAGTTACATCCCAAATAAAGCCGGGAAGGAGAGAGGTTTGGCCTGGAGCACATGGGTGGCTCATCTGGTTGAGTAACCAACTGTCGTTCAGCTCAGGTCCTGATCTCAGGGTCATGAGCCCTGGTGGGAATCCACACTCAGTGAGGAGTCTGCTACAGATGCCCCCCCCATGCATGTGAGCACGCTCTCTCTCTTTCTCTCTCTCAAATAAATACATCCTTAAATAAAAGACATTTGGACTTTAATCGTCACTCATTCATTTATGGCCATTTCATAGCTACTTGAAAGTAAATGATACATACAACTGAAAGAAAAAAAATTGTACTTTTTTCCTAAGTAACCATAATGGCTTACTAATGGCATGTGTGTACCTGTGGGACACTGCTCAACTTCTCAAACCTTGGAATCAGATGTGGAAGCTGCTACCCTCATTTCATGTTGCAAATTGATTTTCACACAGTACTTGCTTTTTATCCCGGAAACTGACCTCAGTTTTAAAAAGATAAAACATCACTGAAAAGATTGCATGTGATCTAATGTTGAAACTGGGGCATACTTTAAGCTACTAGCTCACATAGTGTTCCACAGAAGTTGAGTATCTGTATTTTCCTTGAAATATTTTGTGGCATCTTTGTGAATTTGGTGTGGCACCCTGAGGCACCTTAGCACACAGTTTGGGAACTCTAATTCTGCACCAATAACCAGAATCAAGTCTGAGTTTCCCAGGGAAACAGGAACAAAATAGTACCCATTAGGAAATGCAGTATGTACCCAAAAAATTGCCAGATTTCACCAATTTACACAGACATACTTGAAGAGTATGTATGGAGTAGATCCTAAGTGAGTCAAATTAAGCCCTGCCCAAAGGTAGATTCATATACAAAAGCAGCAACTGCTTTTGTTTGAAGCCACTAAGCTTAGGGGTGGTTTGTTATACTTCAACGAATTACCAGAACGTAGACGGCAAGATGGGATACATGGGGATCCAGGCTAGCCCTGGACGGAGATGACCAAGGCTATTCCTAAGTGACAGTCAGCAAATACTCACCAAGGCACTTTGCTACCCACTGGAGGTGTAGGCATTTAGAATATTCTGGGGATTTATGCTAGAGTTCATATTGAACTAAAAAACTGGACACTGGACTCGTGATTTAATAAATGTGGGGGTTAGTGTTTGTATGGCAAACACAGGGCTCTGACTGGTTGAGAAGTCAGCATTAGAGTCGGTGATGTTTTGTCTAAGGGACGGACATTCAACCTAAGCTCTTAAGGACTGAGGAATTAGCCGATGACATACAGTGTGGGGGGTGGGCCGGTAGAGGGTGTTCAGTCTCTGGAAAGAGCATGATGGCCACATGGCCACGTGGCCACGTGGGGGGGGGTGGCATGTTTCAAAGGGCAGCAAAAGGCTGGCTTCAGTCCCTGCAGCGCACTTATGGGGAATTCTCCTGTCCCCAAATATGCCGAATGGCAACCTTAGGGCTATGGCAGTTTCACTTGATTTAAAACTTACTTAATAGGATGCAGATTCGGAATTTTTGGAGTAGATTTCATACTGGCTTTTCTTTCTATCTAAATGAGTACAGGAATATCCTCTGTGTCCTTACCCATATGCCTTCCTGTCATATTAAAAACACTGGCAGTCATTTGTGTATCTCATGAATCTCCCCCATTAATCTACTCCGAGCTAGTGCTAGACAGCAGATGGGCAGAAATGTGCTGCACCAGCCAGATTCTCCCCAAAGACTGCGGCTGTTCCCTTCCCCAAAACCCAAGTGCTATTAATTACCTGGGCAGCCGGTAGATTGTGACCTGCTTCGAAGACAGGGGGCTTCAGTGTCAGTTCTCATAGACGTGTGGAGGCTGTGAGTGGCTTCTTTTAGGCTTTCCTTGGCTCGTTTCTTGGAGCTTCTAGCCCTCCCTCTCATCTTATGATGTGCTAGTTTGTACTTTATCACCTGTGATGGCAGGACCACCCAACCCCAGGTCGGGCACCCCCAGGCCTCCTCCACACTCAGCTCTCGTTCAACATCATGGCACGTCATTATAGGGCTCATGGGACAGCAGGTATGGGGGCAGGCTCTCCCAGTGTTCTGGATGTCGGTGCCCAGATAGAGGAAAGAGGACTGAAAAGTTCCCATGCGGAGCCAGTTAACATCCCTCAAACCTTTCAGGTGGACTTGCTGCAAAAAGGGGGTTTCATCTGGGGGAAAGCGCATGCCCTCTGTGGGAGCCCCTGTTTTTTGATAGAGGCTGGCCTCGGAGGGAGCTCCGTCCTGTTCATTTAGAACACCCTTGAGCTCAGATGGGTTCTCCATAAGTGCAGGGTCACCTTTTGCATAGGGGTCCCCCCTTGACAGCATCTACATCACCTTCCCAGGGGTCAAGAGAATCAAGAGGAATGCTTCAACAAGCCAATTAACCAGAGAGGTGTCCCTCAGTCTAGGGACGGTGACCAGAGTCAATCTTTAATCAAGGTTCCAGCCAGGTGTCTTCTCTCCCCATCTCCCTCAGCAAGCACGCACAGAGAGCTTATTGGCTACCCACCGACTCTGAGGCAGGCACTGAGGATGCAAAGACAACTACAGTGCCTGGACGTCTCCGTGGCCCGGACAGGAGTTAGGACAGCACGCAGTGATCCCTAGCTTGTGGTAAGTGCTAGTGTGGAAAACCAAGGAAGGAAGCCAGATGGGGCAGCGCTGAATGCCACCTGGTCCATTTGAGATCATTTCCAGGGAATGTGGTGCTTGAACTGCGTTCTGAAGAATGTACGTATTTCCCCAGTAAACAAGGAAGACCTCACTGAAGACATGGGTGTATAGAGGTCCACGGTTCATTATATGGCACGATCATTCTTGCATGAAGTGAGTGTCTAGTGTGGCTAGGAAAGAGGCAGGAGACAAAGCTGGAAATGACAGGGCTGCTGACCTGGTTGTGAGGCCTCTTAGATGCCAAAGACTTCACACTTTATCCTATAAGCAACGGCTGTGTGTGTGTGTGTGTGTGTGTGAACTATGTTAAACAATGGAAAAAGATAAATAGATTTCCCTTTGTGGACTTTGGCAGTAACACTCCCATCCTTATCTGAGATAAATCCTGACGTATTTCTTTAATATTAAAAGGGCAACACCAAAATAATTACAGAGCCTGTGCTGTATTATGGTTTTTTAAATACAGTAGGAGAGTATTGCATGTGAAAGGTTCTTGGCCCTGGGCTTAAAGCCAGCCACTAGCTCTCCGTCTGGGCTCCCTGCACTGTCCCGGCGATAGGCTACTTGCATGCTACACACACACTCTCTGTGTTTAGGCACAGAAAAGAGCAGGTGGTGCCTTGCATATGTCCTACGATGAGCTGAGAACTAACTCACAGGCCAAGGGTAGAGTGTCTGAATTGTTCAATACTGAGAGCAATTAGGTTAGAAACTTTTGTTTCGTGTCTGGGAGACCTTGAAATAAATACTCTAAGCATCTATTACTCTAGCTGTGTAATGGGGATGAAGCAGCACTTATGCCAGATTTCTGCCATAAGGTGTGGTGCACAGAAGGCGCTCAGCACAGTACCTAGTGCATACAACTGCCTAATAAGCTGATACAGGAGATGCAAAGTGGATTAGAACACTATTGTCTATTCCCACTTCACCTTTGAAATGTACCAAATCTTTTTCAGTATTCTGTAAAGCCCATAAGAGCCTTTCTGGCAGATGGGTTCTGTTGTCTAAAACTTACCTTAAACAGTCTCACTAAATGGGAAAATGGCAAGATTTGGCAACCAAGAAATGGATACTATAGTATACATCTTTTCAAAGGTGGTATTTATAGAGTAAGTGGCTGATCCATGATTCCTCAGGTCTCTCTGTTAGCTCCATCGTAAGGAATGAGGAAATAGTTTCCCTACACAATCGGGCTCACTTTTATGACCAGAAATTAAGCAGCCAAATGTCTGGAAAGGAATAGGGTTGCCTGCATGGTTGGAGTTCTACCCTTCCTCCCCTCATTATCCCCCCCTTATTTTTTTTTTTCTTATCTTTGCTTTTTCTTTATTTTCTCTTCTTTTCCATTCCAGGGAATTCTTAAGACTTGTCAGCCCACTGCCGGATTGCTCTTCCATCAGCCTGTCATGCTTCCTGGTGTTAGCACCCATCCGTCAGAGTGTGAGTCAACCAGCATGAGAGAAGGGTTGGGTTTGGAGCCATTAGTTGCAATTATAATCAAGTCTGCTAATGTTCTAATCAGAAGCTATTAGAGTGAGGCTCAGTCCGTCCGGAGACTAGAAAGTGGGGTGAGGGAGGGGGTTGGGCAATAAGTTAACATCACATGGTCTACAGCCTCCCAGCCTAGATCTTCTCAACTTGCCTTCTCTACACCCTTCCACTCCTAATTCTCTGATCGTAGGTCACCTAGGTCACCTGTGCCAACTCCACATCACTTTCTTAGTATAGTATTCAACAGTAATTCTCTTCCTCAGGTTCAAAATTACATTTCATATGAGTTGCTTCTCCGAATTTTTGTTGGAAATTCCCACTAAGGGGCTGGGTTGGATTTGCCTTGAGGAGACGGGTGGAACGGACAAGGCAGGGTGTTCCTGAGTGGCAGTTCTTGGAATGTTTGAGATGAGGTCGTCTAAGCATTGAAGCCAGAGGTTCAAACCTAAAAGGGAGATAGACAAGCATTACCTATATATATCACCATTTGTCTTTGGCCAGTCAGTTAAAAGGGGGAGGGAATCTATTTAGAGATCATAAAAACCTCAGAAGAAAACAGTTGACCTAGGTCCTCACCTTCACGTGGCTCTAACAGTCAAAGTAGGATCCTGGAAAGGCGATGAAATTATCATCAAAACTATGTAAAGGGCACTAACAGGTGAATCTCCTATGCCTTTAAGGTAAAATAATAATTCAGTGGTATGGTGATAATTGTTTCTTGCATGACTAGGTGTCAAGAAGTATACCAACCTCTTTGTAAATACCAAAAGTTTGTGCAGTTTTTTAAGCTTTACCTTATGAGATAGCATATGGAACTACTAGTCCTCTCCAAATCTGATTCCTCTGTACTTCCTGGACACATGGAAGGACCTCTCACCTTCTCACAGAGCTACTTTGAAGCCATTAGAATCATTCTAGCCACTGGGATGTGGCGAGAAGTGCTCTGCAGCCTTTGTGGCCAGAGGCAGTTGAGTAAAAGTGCAAGATTTCACAGGATGTGTGGTGACATCATTCAGTGAAGGGAGCCTGGATCTCTGAGTCACCACGTGGAGGGTAGCAATCTAGGGGAAATCTGACCCTTATTGGGCTCTACAAGAGCAATATGCAAGCATCAGCTATGTTAGGCCGCTGGGGTTCTGAGCAGAAGTTTCTCCCATCCTGAGTAAGACAAATAGAAGCAGCCTTGGTGTGGAGAGGGTGACGACTTATCCTAGGTCACACAGTCGGGAAAGCGTGGGCCAGGATTTGAAATTATGTTAGCCTTGTGCTTGCTTCGAAATTATGTTAGTCTGACCCCATAGCCCAGTGCTTGATCAGTACACCCTACGGCTTCCCTCGGGAAGGGAACTCGCTCAGTCTCCAGGACTCGAAGAAGAGCAAGGGCTCCCCAGGGAGTCGGGCTGCATATATCAACAGATGGCTTCCATGCATGTGTGTGCAAGCCCCGCTGGGAGAAAGGGGCTCAGGCAATTTTTTTCCCTTCAGTTCTGTGACTTCTGACGTCACTTTAAGCTTATGTTTGTCTTAGAAATAATTTTTAAAATATGAGTTCACAGCACTCACCAAGCTAATAGATTATAAGGAATGTGAGTAATGTTCTGCAGGCTTGTTGTAGCTTAGAAGCAACAGTAATGGATCGTGGCTGCATCTCTCTAGCAGCAAAATCACTAGACTGTTTTGTTTGTTTGTTTGTTTGTTTGGGAAACCTTGGTGCGGTCGATGACTACTTTCTCTTCGCCATGTACTTGGGCTGGTAAAGATGCCAAGCCAGGGAGGTGGCATGGTGGGTGCCAGTCTTTAGAAGCTTGTTTCCCCCTGGGGAAGGTGAAAGGAGCCCCTAATTCAGCCTTCCACAGATCACATCACAGAAACAGAGTTTGGCTGCCTTCTTCCATCGGAGCATCTGCTCCACTCATGGTCCCTCAGGTACCCACTTTGTTTTGTCTAAGATAGTGATCGTGAGTCATGGATTGGGCCGAGCCTGCTAATGCATGATGTAACTGTCAGAGGGATTTAATTATCAGCACATCACATGTGGGATTACTGTGCTGCGTCACCTCTAGTTCACTCATGGCCAGTTTAGGACCAGCATGAATCAGGGGAGTGGAGTTCTCCAAAAAGTCACTCGTGATGCATTTGCTCTTCTCCCACCTGTATGAGAACTTGGAGCAACAGTGACTTATGTTATTGCTAATTTCAGTAGGAAAATCTATACTAGATTACCTCTCCTCATGCATCATCTCACCTCTGCGTGAAAGCCATTCACCTATCACTCAAGGCTTTTTTTTTTTTTTTTGAAAAATACTCTGTGTTGAAGACACTCACTTATTGAATGCTAGCCACTGAGGCACGAGACCTGCAGAAAGAGTAATTACCAGGCATATTTTCATTTCCAGAAACAAACCATCTAAATAATAAAAGATAGCTCTTTCTGGTTTCAAGATAGGTCAAAGAAAGACATAGCAAAGGAATCAAATGGTATGTTTCACCGAGCAAGCTAAACTAATCATCAATACCAATAATTACCTGTTTATTTATAAAGCACAGGAGGCAGGAGATTACACACATTGTAGTTGAAGGGTTGTTTTTTAAATAAATTTATTCTTTTTTTTTTTTTTTAGAGAGAGAGAGATCACAAGCAGGCAGAGAGGCAGGCGGCAGAGAGAAGGGGAAGCAGGCTCCCCGCTGAGCAGAGAGCCCGATGCGGGGCTTGATCCCAGGATCCTGAGATCATGACCTGAGCTGAAGGCAGAGGCTTAACCAACTGAGCCACCCAGGCGCCCGTAGTTGAAGGTATTTTTATATTGAGTGCTGTATACTAAGCTTGCCGTAACATGTAAGCATTAATACATTCTACATGTATAAATATTTATGCTCATGATGATCAAAGCCACCATATGGGTAGATGGGGCAGATTCAGAAATACTGAGTGACTTCTCAAGGACCAGAGATAAGAAGAATTTATTATATGAGAAGTGAAGACAAGGTCAGACATTCACATCAGAAACTACAGTTAAGGATATCTGGGGCACCTGGGTGGCTCCACTGGTGAAACATTTACCTTCAGCTTGGGTCATGATCCTAGGGCTCCCTGCTCAGCGGGGAGCCAGCTCCTCTCTCTCCCTCTGCTGCTCCCCCTGCTTGTGCTCTCTCTCTCTCTGTCAAATCTTAAAAAAAAAAAAAAAAGAAACCATAGTTAAGGAAATATATATATTAATATATATATTTTTAAAACTTAGAAATGTTTTTATTGGGGCACCTGGGTGGCTCGGTGGGTTAAGCCTCTACCTTCAGCTCTGGTCATGATCCCAGGGTCCTGGGATCAAGTCCTGCATCGGGCTCTCTGCTCGGCGGGGAGCCTGCTTCCCCCTCTCTCTCTGCCTGCCTCTCTGCCTGCTTATGATCTCTCCTTCTCTATCAAATAAATACATAAAAATGAAATCTTTAAAAAAAAGAAGTGTGTTTTCTACCAAGCTGATATACAGATGTCATCCTCTCCGGGACTCAAAGATTCTGCTTCAGGGTCTGGACGGTTTTCAGCTATTTCCACCATCCAGGAACATGCACGACTTTGGTGGGTCTCATCTGACCCACTGCCCCATTCCCTTGTGACCCCATTCCCCTCGCACATTGACACCTGCCCTCACCCATCAGCCGGTACCCCCTTCCTCCCACCCTGGGCTGCCAAGCCTGCTGTCACTCACAGAGCTCTCCCTCCTGGCAGGAAGAGTAACATTGGCAAGAATTCCATCATCCAATAGCAGAGGATTTGTTAAATAAATCATTAAAATTCCATTTTTAAGAGAATATTTGATTACATATATATGTGTTTTTTTGATTATATATATGTACATATATATGTATATACATATAAGCTTCATGGAAAAGGCATGAAAATGTTTATGTAGTATGATCCCAGTTTTCATGAAAAATGACTGTACATTCAGAGAAAAAATAAGTTGTTTTTTAAGTTATTCTTCACTGCCTGATTTAAATTTCTACAATAAATAGGACCTATTTTATTAAAAAAATTAAAAGTCCTTGTTAATTACTTCTGATATCTTGTTAGTTAATTAGAAAACATAGGCAGCAGCTTATCTGTTTTTTTTTTAAATTTCATTTCTTTTCAGCGTAACAGAATTCATAGTTTTACACCACACCCAGTGCTCCATGCAATGCGTGCCCTCCACAATACCCACCACCTGGCTCCCCCAACATCCCACCCCCCACCCCTTCAAAACCCTCAGGTTGTTTTTCAGAGTCCATAGTCTCTCATGGTTCATCTCCCCTTCCAATTTCCCTCAACTCCCTTCTCCTCTCCATCTCCCCATGTCCTCCGTGTTATTTGTTATGCTCCACAAATAAGTGAAACCATATGATAATTGACTCTCTGCTTGACTTATTTCACTCAGCATAATCTCTTCCAGTCCCGTCCATGTTGCTACAAAAGTTGGGTATTCATCCTTTCTGATGGAGGCTAATACTCAATAGTGTATATGGACCACATCTTCCTTATCCATTCGTCTGTTGAAGGGCATCTTGGTTCTTTCCACAGTTTGGCGACCGTGGCCATTGCTGCTATAAACATTGGGGTACAGATGGCCCTTCTTTTCACCACATCTGCATCTTTGGGGTAAATACCCAGTAGTGCCATTGCAGGGTCATAGGGAAGCTCTATTTTTAATTTCTTGAGGAATCTCCACACTGTTCTCCAGAGTGGCTGCACCAACTTGCATTCCCACCAAAATTTTTCTCATTTTTTGGGTCATCATTCTGCAAACTTCAGTCTTCCATATGAATACCTAGGAACCACTGAGATTTTCGGAACAATGAAAGGTTCCTTCTGAGGTGTCCGGAAGCCTTGGCTCCTGTTTGCTATGGGATCTTGGGTGAGCCAATCTCTCACTGTAAATTCCTCCAGAAAAAAAGGTGGAATTAACATCTTCTTTCCCTAAACCCCAAAGCTCTTGAAAGCATACTATAATTTGAACTATGTTATATAAATGCAGATTTTAGCCTCTTCTATTATACTAATATGTATCTAGTTGTTTTCCTTTTCCTTTTCGGATATTTGAAACTACTAAATGCATCATATTTTTCACTTTCTCTAAACCATACAACAATTGCATTAATTTTACAGTGGTGTAAAATTTTAAACTTTTTTATTATACATCTTTTTTACTATGTGATTAAAACTCTTTCTTACCAGTTTAAGACATCAGTGTAATTTATAAGCATGTCCCAGTTTCTTAATAATGAAATATATATTCAGTAATTTTTAAAAAATCACTATTCCAAACCCAAGAAAGAAATATTGTTTGTTGAGATGGAGGTGGTAGATAACATTCAGTTCTACTTTTTATAAATGTCTAGGTATAGAGAATTGTTCTCAACCTTAAATATCCCTTCAATGACAGGCAAATATAGTGGAGAAAAGTTAGAGAATCAGCAAAGAAAAAGACATATTTTAACAATACCCAATAGCTTTCTCCAGTTAAGGGCATCCTCCTGAGTCCTGTAGAGACAGGCTGTAATGGAAGAGTGTGTTAGGTTGAAGACACCGTCCCCATTCTTTTCACTAAACAGCTGCAAGACCATTGGCAATTTAATTAGCCTTCTGGATTTTGATTAATTTATCAACAAAATATGAAGACCGGGCTGGGCAATTTTTAAAAGTTACTTTCAATCCCAACAATTTATAAATCTATGAGTACTTTAGGGAACAAAACAAGAATGAGAGATATGATAATCCACCAAAATCCTCAAGGCCCCAAAGAGCTCTCTGACACAGGCCAACTGGTAAGTGATGTCTTTGACTATTTCTATAGAAATAAGATCACAAAGTGACTTCTCACCATCTAAGAGTCAATCAAAGAGAGATACTGGTTTGAAATGAGTTGATAATTCCTTCTCATAGACTCATTTATGCCACTTTTTAAGACATATTTATAACACACGAGTGTCACATTTGATAAAGGAACGTGTTTTCCAAAACGTTTTCCATTTTGAAATTAAATATTATATACTACAGGAAAAAAAGGTAGAGCCCCCATCAAAATTTCCATATTTGACCTTGGACAAGGGGTCTATTCTCTAACTGGTTTATTTTTTTGTTTGCTTATGAAACAGGGAGTAAAGTCCTCTCCTGTCATAAATCTTTCAAGAGGCAGCCATCTAAATAACAAATTGATCCAATTTAATACACTAAGTACCGAGAAGCACCGTGAGGATGATAAAAGTGGGTCATTTCCCTCGGGTCTCCGTGCTAATTTTCCATTCTGCACTGCCATGTTCAAGGTCAAAACAACCATCTGATGTTTACCTTGTCAACTCAACAAACCTTTATATGAGTTCTGCCTACAAACCAGGTGCTGCATGGGGTGACGGAATGAGCAGTCCCTCTCTCTAGAAGGTCACCAGCGTACATGTATATCACCATCATCTTCACACCCAAGTCCATCGCCTCGGCCAAGCTCCTAGATCCTGTGCAGACCATTGCATGAAACATGAAGCTGGTAGTGGGTGCCTCCGAGGGGTACAGATTCTTTGGAAAGATACATTCAGAAAGAAAGAAAAGTAGATGCACGTTCAAAAATACATCAAAGTCGTCAGGGTTAAAGAAAAGAATCAGAAATGAGATCCAAACAGAAAGCTGTAAGACCTTCTCCAGATGGTACCAAGTTGACCTCTCAGGGCTGAACAGGACATCCCTGTAAATTCAGCACATTCCTGCTTTTTTCTTATTCTCTCAAAGTTGAGTTTAAGAAATGTTAATGAGCCTGACACCACTGACCTTGTCACAGAAGGAAGGGCCTGTTGGAGCCGATCACTATTTAGAAATATACTCTCCAGGGGCACCTGGGTGGCTCAGTGGGTTAAAGCCTCTGCCTTCGGCTCAGGTCATGATCCCAGGGTCCTGGGATCGAGCCCCGCATCAGGCTCTCTGCTCAGCAGGGAGCCTGCTTCCTCCTCTCTCTCTGCTTGCCTCTCTGCCTAGTTGTGATTTCTCTCTGTCAAATAAGTAAAATATTAAAAAAAAGGAATATAATCTCCAGCTGAGTGGGGGACTGGGGAAAGGAAGCTAATATTTATTGTTCTTAATTTTTAGACCTTCCACTATAAAAAGATATAATTATTTATTAAATATTAACCATTACACTACTATGTGGAAAACACTTATTGTAATACACGTTGCTTATGTCATCAAAGTTAGCAGCAACGAATGTGCCTTCAACACCATAGAGTTTTAAATGGGTTATCTCTCTTAATGCTGGCATAATTCTATGAAAAGAAAACTCTTTATCACCACTACCACCACCCACCATCTTCATGAACGATGACGCTAAGGGAGGGAAGGTTACTTGCACCTGGCCGAACAGGGAATAAGTGACATAAGAGGGATTCAAGGAGGGGTCACCTCCAGTCCCTGTGGTAAATCGTCACACGGTGCTGCTCAGTCTCACTTCTCTTTGAGGCCTGACATTAAGATTTCTCCCAGTTTCCTCTTCCATCAGACATTTTGGAGTTGAGGTCATTAAGCCGCAATGCTGTTGTCTTCCCTTGAGCTGGAGAAGCCCCAGGCACCAGAGGATGCTCTCTGGCCCGTGACGGCATGGTGGATGGATGAGCCAGACACAGAGAATGTTGGGAGGACACTAAATAAATGAAGAGGGGGGTGGAGTCTCAGCTGCCTGGGTGAGCGCAGGGGTGAGTATTCGGGATGGAGGTGGCCAGAGGCTAACAAATGGACAAAGCATGGGGCTAAGGTCAGCAAAACTCAGGAGTTCTACTTGTGTGTACTTTCAAAGGAAGGTGTTTTTTGGCTCCTCAAGCAAATTTCTGAGACGATGCCACACCCGGGCATGTACCCGAGGTTTAACCTTAGGAAACGTCTGTTTTAGATGTATTTTAGATGTGGTCCAGTGGACGGGCTTGAGAACCACGCAGCTCAGAACTCGAGCCACAGCTCTGTCTCTTACAGCCAGGGTGACCTTGGCAATCTGACCCTCCCGAATCACTTCTTTCCACCCGACAATGCTGACAGGTCTGGAGGTAGTTACTGACAAGACGGAGTTTGACTTCGAACATCTCTGTTCCCTTTTATTTTCTGCTCCTTTCTCCCCAACTCAGAATCAAAGATCCTGAGCATGTGCTTGCTTCAGACCAGATTTTCTGAAAATCAATAAAAATGTTCTTTGCTCTCTAAATAAGTACTTAGTGTCTACTCTGCCAGGAGCTGCGCTGGATGGGGGGGCTCTGTGATGAACAGTCAATAAGGTCCTTGAGCCCCTGGTCCCCACCCCTGTCAGATGAACCTGACCAAGTTCCTTTCATTGGGAATAGTTTATTTTAAAGTAATGAAATGGAGATGACCAATGTATGCCGTGGGTATAGCTTGAGGGCAGTGCGTCTTCAATGTGGCAGCTCTTAATCCTGTGTCCATCTCAACTCAGCACTCTGCTGAAAGTCTCTGTCGGACCCCCAGGAGTACAGGCCTGCCTTCTGCACTAATCATGTTCTATGGCCCTGTGTTTGCTCACCTGCCAGACTGTATCATTCTTGAACTCAGACACACTCTCCGTAACTTATTATCCTTTACTTCCCTTTCTATAGGTAATACCCAAATGAGCTATAGCCTTAACAGAACTGAAAAAAATATATGGCTTGAGGGAGGGAGGAAGGAAGGAAGGAAGAGGAAGGGGAAGAGGAAGAGGAAGAGAAAGAAGAGGCAAAGGGTAGATCTTAACCAATGCTCTATCCACATTTTCTAAATATGTGGTATTTTAGAAAAAGTCCAGAAGTCAACCAGTTCACTGCATTTAAAAGGAGTTTTCTTGTTTTGTATTTTGGTTAAAAGTGTAACACTTTAGTAATTGCAAAAATGTGCATTTCCTTGGGGAAAGTAATTTCCCTTTTTTTTTCCTTTATGTTCTCCTCTTGTTTACTTTCCTCTTTATACATTTCCACAATTCTTTTTTATTCAAAGATTTTATTTTTTTATTCATGAGAGACAGAGAGAGAGAGAGAGAGAGAGAGAAAGACAGAGGCAGAGGGAGAAGCAGGCTCCCCAGTAAACAAGGAGCCCGATGAGGGACTTGATCCCGGGACTCTGGGATCATGACCTGAGCCAAAGGCAGATGCTTAACCATCTGAGCCCCCCAGGTATTCCACATTTCCACATTTCAGTCATTATATTAGCATTTGTTAAGCAGTCACAGGTGCAGGGATTTGGAATCAGATGAGAAAAGTATGTAAATGGAAACCTACCTCATACCACTTCTATGACCTTGGGTAAACTCTTTACCTTTCTAAGCTACGTCTTGTAGTTCATAAAACTGACATGCATTCCACCCTTAAATTTTGGTTAAGGTTGAATGCCAGAATCTGTAAGGACTCGATCTGATGTTGCGTGTGCAGAGAGCGGATCGCAGACTATTGTTCAGGAAGATTCAACATGTTGCCATCATTGTCACTGTTAATCAATAGGATATTGACTTTGTCTTCCCACTGTACAGAGGGATAGATGGGGAAATAGTCTGCAGCTATACTCACACGGAGCCAAAAGGGCCAGTGGCTGCTCGGCCTCACCCACACTCAGTGATTGAATGTCGCACCACAGACTCAGCCTGGTTTAGGAGAGCATGGATGGTCTCTAAGGGATGATCTGACCCATCTCCTTATTTACAGATGAGGGGTGTGCAGTGACCTCGTCTGAGATACCAGGTCCCAGTCCAGGCTTTCCAGTAGCCGCTCTACTTCTGCCCACCCCACCGACCCACCATGGTCCACATCGCTTCCTCCTGTGGCAATGGGCTCAGCTTCTCAGACGTGATAGTGTGCAAGTGCCCAAAGGCTCCCTCTCTCATTATTGTAATCTGCTTCTGTGGTCATTTCAGTGTTGCGTGTCTCAGCCTGACTGAGGGCTAAATGATGCAATACAGCTATCGTTGCTCGAAGCTTAATTTATGCCTAAGTATTTGCCCTGAGCCTTGGACATCTTGCTGCTGCTTTAGCACCCGAACGCACGGAACAGGCTCACTTCCCCCACATCTGCCTGGGGTGTCCTGTATGAACTCTCATGGCTTTACGACTTCTGATTGTATTTGCGATTCTGACTTTGGTCTCGGTATCACACTTCAGTGCCTAAATTCAGGACATGCTTCTTGTGAGATGGGCTAATGGACTACTCTGTAAGCCAAGAAACTTAGAAGAAATCTCTGCAGTCCTTTTACAATTGATCACAGTATCTCATTCTGTGTCTTCTCTGCACTCTACAGTTTCCTCTCCCCAAATACCCAGCAAGTATACTGAATTTTTGTTAGAAAATCAAAGAAATCTCTTGAAATTAGAAATGTGGCAATTATCCAGTGAGAAGAGAGTCCTGGGCATATCTGTTACTCATCAGATGTTGACATGTCATTATTTCATTCAGAAAGGCCAAGAAGAAATTTCCTAGTCGTAACGCGCCATCACATACAGCGTCTGTCAGGCAGGGTACTCTCACTACAGTGACTGACCCTTCATAAGTAGGCTCATATTTTAATTCTCCAAGGAAAAGCTTATTTCCATGTAACCACATTGAGGATTCAGAAGCACCAGAACGTTCTTTATTCGATATAAGCATTTACTGGATTTCTACTGTTTATCAGGTAAATGCCCACAGCACTTGAATGTATGGAGGAAAAGTCGATTCGTGCACATGATATAAACTGAATTCCTAAATTCTAGTCCTACATTTTCTTCTTAATGAGCAGCTATGACTTCTTAGCAAAATTTCTAAGCCCCAGTTAGGGCTCCTAAGCCCTCTTCCATCAACCATCCGTTTCTTCAGTCAGGGCAGGTATCTTGACTGTCGCTGGTCCACTTGTCACCGTTTTGGGAGTCCTCCTTTCTCTGGGACCTGAAGAGCAAAGCCCCGCTTCAATAATGACTCAGGCCGACATGGGAACAAAGATAAGAAGGGCCCGGAAAGAACGGGGAAGCACTTTGAGGAGCTCATCAGATCCTTTGTTCTCCCTAAATCCCACAAAAAGACACTCCCAAAATTAGGCATGTGATATCTCAGGGCAAATGCTAGGAGAATCATTTGTCTCCTTTACAAAACTGTCTTTGAAGATCCAAGAAGTAGCATTTATGAGAAACAACACGAGACCTCTTTTCATCAGGCTCATTATAAATTACTCTCACCTTTTCAAAATCTAGCTGCACAAAGTCAGACACTTAAAACTCTTGGAAGGGGCATCACAGTTGTCCAAAAATTCTGTGGTTTGGACTTCTGCTTTCAGCTTGCTCCCACCCGACTGACCACAGGAAGCCACGGCTCAGAGCCGTCCATGTGTTCACCCAGGAGACCCAAACTCTGGAGCCCAGGCTGACTGTTAGAATACGGCTTTTCTCAGCTGAATTTTTAAAGGTTCTGGTGAACTCAATCTTGGTTGCATATTCCTAAAGTTTTCCCATTTGTTTTAAACTCCAACGACCATTTGAGGGATGTTTAACTGGGGATTTCAACTCATTCCACTTGTCTGTGGAGTGTTAGTGTGTTCGTCACACTCTCTGATCTGCTGCAGTCCGTTCAGTTCCAGCCTTTGGAGGCCCAGTAACACCCGGAGGAATCGGTGCATCTGTGTAACACCTTCCAGAACGTTCTTGGGACATGCTAGGTGTCAGCCACTGTGGTTGCCGATCTCTGAAAGGGGGTGGGAGGCCCACCTCACAGGGTTCTCCTGGGGAAGTGCTCTCCTTTGAGACTGCAGGTTAAGAGGCTAGCAGGTTCTAGCCTGTCTCCTGAAACAAGTCAGGCCCTCCCACTGTCTCCCGGGGTGCTCTCCATGGCAGCAAATCCTGCCTGGGAGGTGCGGGGAGAGGGGGTTGGGCAGCTGCACTGGTTGGCACCATCCAAGCTCAGGTTCTCTTGGAAGAGATGCATCTGCCACTTCCCAGGATGGGAGACCCAGGACAGTTTGGAGTTATCCCCCCACTCATTTACTAATTCTACTTCATCTCCGCATCAGAGCTGTCCTCAGTCCCCCATGAAGGAGACTGAAGGAAGGAGAGGTGAGGAGGTGACAGCGGGTTCCTGGGTGCTCTGCCCGCTGGTCCCAGTGGGGCTGAACAGCGGGATTTCTTGGAGAGCAGACTTGCTAGAGGTTGTTTGCCCTCGGCGGGCCCTGGTGCACGGCTGCTGGCCCACCAGGGACTGAGGTCTGCTGGCTCCTGGCGCCAACGTGGCCAGGCCCCCAGTCCCGCCTGCTCCCAGGAGGGCCAAGCTTCTCCAGCTTGTGCGGCAGGAGAAGAAAAGAAAGATGGTGCCCAGTTCCCAGGCAGCAGGATCCTTTCCATGAAAGCAGGCTGATGGCATCAAAATGACGTTTGTTGCCTTTTTCCCCCCTGGAAGTCATCCCAAGGTTGAAAACAGAGGGGTGCTCGAGGCATGAGCGTGGTCAGGATGAGCTTGATCTGAGGTCAGTGGGGATGAAGGCTGCCCCCCTCACCTCACACTACGGGTCAAGCACCACGAAACCCCAAATCGGCGTCTCTCCACCTGGGCACCACTCACATCTGAGGCTCAGTAATTCTGCACGGTGGGGCCGTCCTGCATGAATGAATGTAGGAGGCTTGGCAGCATCCCTGGCCCCCACCTGCCTGGAGCCAGGAACACCCAGCAACTATGACAGCAGAAAAAATGTCCCCAGATGTTGCTGAAGTCTTCAGGGGGCAAGGGGCAAAATCAGCGTGGCTAAGGTCTGCTGCACCGGAGGTCAGATTTCCTCCCCACTGCCACCCAGTGGCTTACACATCCTCTCCCCGATTTCTGCCTTAGGACTTATATCTGTCATGTCACTGAGCAGAGCAGGCAGAATTCTGAAAGTGTCCACGCATGTGGGGCTCTGTCGCCCCAGGGTGTGTGACACAGCTCAGGGATGGGAGGTGAGATGGTCCCTAGGGCAGGGCCAGGCAGGACTCTGCATTAGCCGCTGGCCCCGACTTAAGCTGGTTCCCCTACACAGGCCTTGAGGGCCTCCCTGGATGATGTCTTGGCCCATGTCTTCAAGAAGGCTTTCCTTATGCCCCTTATTTCATTCCGGCATGTGTTATGGTCCTCGTTGACTTACTTATTCCTGCTGTTGGCTGATGATCCTGAGGGGGAGGGGAAGACGAGGGCATCGGCGTCCCCGATACTCCACATTCCCCACTCCTACTCCATCCAGCCTCACGGCAGACCTGGGCTCTCTGGGGGTGAGAGGCGTGCTCTGGTCTACACAAGTGGGGAGTCGTTTGACTCCAAATCCAGGCCCTTTCTACTGAGTGCTGCTGCTGCTCTGTAGGGACAAGAGCTCTCCATCTCTATGACCCGGAGCTATGCTGAGCAGGGGTGCTCTGTGTGGTTTCCATGTGTGTCTGCTGTGCTGCATCGACGTGAGGCAGCCTTTCTCTCCCTCCCTGCACTGTTTCTCTACAGCTCCTCTTTCACACAAACACAGATCTCCCCAGAAGGAGCAGAGTAGTTCCAACACCCTGTATCTGACTGAAGGTTCCAGGAGCCTGCTTTGCTGCATGGCGGACCCACGCACACCTGAAGCCCCACGTTGACTCCGATCACTCACTGGGACTGGCCTGCGCCTCTTCAAGCCCGCACGGTGTGTGATCTGTGTCATCCTCTCCTTGACCATCTGTCAAATCCCTGGATCGCCATCGAGATTCCAAGTTTCCCTATAAAGAAGCACATCATCGGAGGGCGCGACGGACCACAGACTCCCCCGTCCATGTGTGTCCCCGCCTAACCCGTGGTTATCAGTGTCGTCGACGGATGACTGAATGCGAGTCTGTTCGAACCCCCCGTGCCAAGTCTGGGGGTTCTGCCTGGTTTCCAGAGCATCAGCCTGGAGGAATGTAAAATTCCTATTCCTGCTTTAAAACCTGAAAATTGGCAAGATGCTCCCTGTCTCTCCTGCCTCCCCCTTGTTGATTAGCAGATACGAGTTCTGGGAGGAACTCTAAGTATATACATAAATGATTGCTGCTCTCTTAGATACCCACGCGGGTTTCACAGAAAAGGTGCACACAATTCATGTGGTGGGTTCATCTTCCCGATGGGGTGACCCGGTCCTTCAGAAACCAGGCAGTTTCGTTTGTAGTGTCTGTGGACCTCTGACAGGCCCGGCCACAACTGCAGGGGCTATGCAGTCCCTTGCCGAGGTGACAGATGTCACAGCCGGGCCTCGCCATCCCCTTCTCAGTGGGTTCAGCGGGCAGACGCTGATGGAGTGATTACTGCTCTGAGGCCGAGGTGCCACCCTGTCTTTCCCGTCTTTCCAGGATGTAAAACCAGAGTGGAGTCCACACAGTCAAGGCTGCCTGGGACAGGAAACAACCGAGGGGAAGGACGTGGCCAGGAGAAGGCACCAGGGCCGAGTCCAACAGCATGCAAGCCCCTGGCGTCCCGGGCCGGCAGAGAGCACCAGCAGGCGTCCCTGGCCGAGGGCTGGACACAGACAGAGCATCCGCTGCGTTACTGAGCACCTTTCAGCTGCTAGCCATGGGGGGCAGGGGGACATGGAGGGCAAGACCCACAGCTGCCAAGCCTTGCAGAGACCGAATGCAGGAAGAGAGGAAGGACGTCAAGGACAGCTATGAGGTGAGTGGTGCCGTGCTGGGAGAACACCGGATGGGTTTGGGGCTGCGTCTTATAATCAGTCAGCATGCTCATTTCCCCTTGGGGGCTGCTCAGGAGCCACCGTGCTCCTCCCCTGAGGTTTCACTGCTGCTCTTGTAGGGGCCTTCAAGGGGCCCAACAGAAGACACTATGGTGCACATCATGCTAGGTGTGGGGTGGAGGTACTCAGGCCAGAAGCCTTCCCCTGAGCTCCCCCAGATGACATTCACCGGCATCTCTGTCTAAGGGGTCATGCTCACTGTAGAGATGCCATGATGCGTCTCTGCATCTCAGTCCTGGAGGAATGTATTAGAGCCAAAGAGATAAATGATAGAGAAATAGGGCACTAACTGCGTATCTTGTCCGGGGCCACGGAACCACGAGGCACACAGAAATACACATGAACATGCATGTTTCTCCGTTTCGGCACTGTTAGCATTTGGGGCTGCTGGTTACCTGTTCTAGGGGCTGTCCTGGGCATGCAGGATGTTTTCAGGATCCCTGGCTTCCACTGCTAGATGCCAGGAGCACCTTCTCACTGCCCCCCACCTGACATCTCTCCTGATGGTGCCAAATACCCCCGGAGTGGGCGTGGGACAAAATCCTGCAGGTCAAAAACCAGACATACGTGATCTCAATCTAGATGCTGTGTAGACAAGTCTACACAACAGATAGCCACCCAGCGGCTATGACCAGCCAGTGTTTTCTCTGCACCTGGGTGGAGCTGCTGTGGCAGTCAGGTAGGAGCTCTTCTCCGAGGCTCCAGGAAGCACACATCTCCCAGGGCACAGGGCAGGTGAAAGGACTCTTCTGGTTACAGTAATCAAAGCAGAACAAATGCAGTAAGCAAGAAGCCCTTCTCTTTCATTGGATCCGACTCGAATGTCCTTGAGAAACTCCAGAGAACAGAGCCGTAAGAGGGGAGACACGTGGGAAAAGCAGACGGAGAGAAAAGAGACACTGACTCCGTAATTGGCAGTGAGGCGAAGAGCAAGATACGCGGTATTTACCGAGGACACCGCGGCCGCCGAGAGCTTCCTTGAGCACTTGCTGTGGTCATACTCGAATGCAGTTGTACCTTGAGAATGAAAAGCATGCTTTCGGGATAGATTCATTTTTATAATTGTGGAATAATCTTTTGTGTGTATGAGGGATAGGTCATTTTTTTTAATATGAGGAAAATATAACAGACATAAGTTATGTCTACATAACTTAGACATTTGAACGGTTTTACATTACCTGGCCTTAAAATGTCTTCAGCTGCTATTAAATATGTAAATAATATCCACATTCTATCTCCTTCTAAAATAACCATATTCCAAAAGACTTGCCTGTAACTTCCTGCTGGGAACTTAAAAAAAAATAACAAAGTATAACAGGACACTGGACCCCGCGTAATGGAAACAAGCTAACTACATGATACAATTTATACAAAACAGAAAGGTCAAAAAATGTCTTCCCCACCTGGCTACTCCAGCAGGGGAGGCATTTCCTTGGGTTAAGCCACTGTGTGCAGACGGTCCTGCGGAAAAGCAAATATGTTCCTCAGAACAAGAGAACGCATTAATCAACAGCTTATCACCAGGTTATTAATGAAGTCATCCGATTAGGACACTCACTCACTCAACATTCATTGCAGGATTACCATATGCCGACCACTGGCTAAGTGCTGGGGACGCAGGAGGAGCACAGGCAAGAGCCTCTGTCCGAGGGAGGACAGAGGATGGACAGACTTCTCCACTGCACCCCCGACCCCCCACCCCCCCTGCGGCAGCTGTGACCTCACACCCTTTAGCTCACACTGTGGATCTGCCTCCAGTTCTGTGGTCAGTCCTCACTCCCAGGGCACACATCAGCACGGCCCAGGCCAGGCTATGGATTCAGACCCCCCAGGCCCTCCTCAAACCCGCGGGTGTCCAGTCTTCCCCACCCGAGGCAGAAGAAATCGAATCTCCAGGGTGGCTACGAAGCCACAGCATTTGTGAAATTCCCACAGGTGATCCAGTGCATGGTAAGGGTTGAAATACACCGTTCTGCTTCCTCTCCCTGAGATAATTATGCCCCGAGTCAAGGCTTCGATTTCTGCGCTGCTCAGTCTGGCCCGATCTGATCGATAGAATCATAGAACCACTTGCTGAAATAGGATTTCTCAAGGGTCTCCCTGGAAGGACTGATTCAGGCAGTTTGGTTCAAAACCAAAAAAATGTGCACTTTTAGGGAAAACTTCTGCATGATTCTTATGGTAAGAAAAAAATTAAAAATAACTGAGAAACATACTTAAAACTTCAAAATTGCCTCCCCTGCTAAGAGTGCATATTCGCCAATTAATGCTTGTGTCCTGCTGACTACACTGTCAGTTCCATGAGAAAAATTTCCTAACCTTAATCATGTCTTAATTCTTAGGAATCATTGGGAATGAACGCAT
The DNA here is from genome assembly GCA_004024625.1 of Mellivora capensis. Lineage (NCBI taxonomy): Eukaryota > Metazoa > Chordata > Mammalia > Carnivora > Mustelidae > Mellivora > Mellivora capensis. The sequence continues at coordinate 27,279 of PISX010023048.1, forward strand.
CCATCTTTCCAAGGAAATTGCCAATTATTTTCTTTAAGCATATTCCTCATTTGACAAAGTGGAATTCAAGAAAAAAGCAGTAAATGGGACATCACAGATAACTGAAACAGATACTTCACAGTGGACATAGAATACTTTTGTACACTTAGAAAGCTTTTTGCAAAGTTTCTTCAGAATTTGTTATACCAAATAGACAATAGACAGTAACATGGTAAGCTAAAGTATGCATCAAGCAAGCTCAAATACATAATCATTTTTCTGAACGTACCCAGAACAGTGGTCATGGAAAGCTCAAAATAGAAAAAAGTTCCAAATTCGAGATGGATAGGCCATATTTAGTGACCACATTGCAACAAAAGAGGAAATTACTAGGAACAAAAGAAGCTTAAAAAAAAAAACTCTTTCAAACAGCTTTTGTTTAAAAAAATCAAATTTGATGTCATAAATTATTAATTAATTAATGACAATTAAATTACAATAAAAACACAGCACAGAAAAACCTATCCATTTACATAAAGGAAACCCATGAGTTTAGCCTACTTTTCATTATTAAATAAAAAAGATGGAGAATAAATGAAATAAGGCTTAAGCTCAAAAAGTTAAATGAAGGCAAACAAATTAAACCAGGAATAAATTCCTAAAGATAAAACCATAATTTACTGTAAATTGGAAAACAACAAAAGTTAAATTAAAAAAAATAGAAGACAGAATTGAGGGAAAAAAACAATAAAATAATAATTCTCTAGTAAATGATATCACGGGAAAGAAGAGATAAAGCAGAATTTAAAAGCAACGAAAAGCGGAACTTTAAAAGAAAATTTTAAATTATAAGGCAATTCTATGTATACAGAAAGGGAAACTAGAGAATCGATTCTATATACTATACCACCAAGGAACCACCTCCCTCACATGGAACCAGTCCCCAGCTAGGAGCTTCCCCCGACGCTCAACAGGCAGTCAAAAACAATGCACTTCCTTACCCAGCACCTCCCCTCTCCTCCACTCACCTCCAGACCTCTGGGGGACATTCCCTGTTCCTCTGCTGGTCCTCTCATTTCCCGAGCTCCCACAGCGCACAGGGTGCGGCCAGAGATAGGGGCTGCCAGCTCGTGACGGGTGCATTTCTTCCCAGTGCCAAGGTCAGTCAAACCAGAGCCCTGTATTCAGCCAAGGTGGGAGCCGCGACACCACAGATGCTGGCAAAGACCACACATCATGACTCTTTGTGTTCCTTCCATATAGCTGGTAGCTCAACATCCACCAGCCAGCGACTGGCCTCCACCATTTTCCCATAAGACAGAGAAAAGCCCTTGATGAAGTGATGAGCAGAATCTGGAAAGTCAACGTTTGGAAAGTCGGGGGAACGGTTGTGGTCAGAGTCCTCGAACTTCTTGACAGCAGCAGACAGATAGGACACCAGCATAAGGGAGGAGTCCGGGAAGATGGCACGTCCACCATGGATCACAATTCCAGCTTCTCCCAGGTCCGCCTCCAACCAGCTTTGCTCTTCTTCAGCAGCATGTCTCCCCACCTTGTCACAAAACGCATCAAGACTAAATGTGGCAGTTCATTTGGCTCACATCTAGAAAGTGTTTACTTTGTGGAAAAGGTTGTGAGTTTGTTGCTCTCGCCTTCTCTTGACAAAATTATGCATAATAACTATATTTAGATACAAATCATCTGTATCTTCTCACATTTTTTGGTTTCGATCATTATTCAGCCATGACAACTTCTTTCTGATTGGATGGCTCCATTTGGATGGTTTAAGTCCTCAAAATGTTATTTCATACATAAGGAGGACTTTGAGATGTTGGGACTCGCGGAGCCCACGCTGGCATTCAAAACTGCCTGGGGTGGCGGACTCGCGGAGGGGAAGACAGGAATGGGGCCTGTAGTTCATGTCTTTCTCCCTCCAACACACTCTTGGGTCCATCCATGCTCCAATCACCCTGAGTCTGATCTCAGAGCTGTTGTGAACAGTCATGACCTCTCTTGTTTCCCTGAAGAGAAACAAGGGCAAGGCGTGTGTTTTATGGAGCAGTAATTTATTGGGTCTGTTAAGCATGTGTTTTTTTTTTTCTGTTTTAAAAGATGATTATATTTATCAATATTAATGGTTAATTAACTTGGCTGCATTCACAAAACAAGTTGAAATCATTAAACACCAGAGTCCCATGTCATGCGATTAATCTTCACCTTAAAATAAATGGATATGTTGTTGATGAGTTTATGGGTATAAGGTAGACACTTCTCAACTTACTGCACTTCAGAAGTAAGTCATCCAACTCTTACTGCTTTAATATTTATTTCTTAATCCAACAGCAATACCACGTTAATAGTAAATAAACTGAAGAGTCTTCTCACTTTTTAGATTCATAGAGTCTTTGCTCCTGGGTCGTGAGCAAGGAAATGGCCTATGGGGCAAATTGTGGCTATTGGGGGAGTTTATTTTCAGAGCAATTCCCGCCATCCTTACTTCTGACGAGAATGAGCAGAAGCAGCTGCTAATTTGGATCAGGTACGGTTCCCAAAGCTTGTTCTCTAAGCATTGGAGAACTTTGAAATGTGACCTGCTTAGACATAGAAGGAGGCTGGAAATGCTTTTGCATTCATGACCCTACTCTCTACTCACTCATATCTTGGTTCTTGACGCTCAATGCACAGATTGAAGTGACAATTACATAAGGTAGACGGAGATAAATATCATCGGATTCAAACACTGTGTTATAGGAATTTAACTTCTTTCTCTTATCTTCCTGAGAAAATGTGAGCCACCATATTCTTTAAAAAAACACAGGAATACGGGAGCCTGGGAGGCTCAGTCATTAAGCTTCTGCCTTTGGCTCAGGTCATGATTCCAGAGTCCTGGGATCGAGCCCCGAATCGGGCTCCCTGCTCCTCGGGAAGCCTGCTTCTCCCTCCCCCACTCCCCCTGCTTGTGATCCCTCTCACTGTGTCTCTCTCTGTCAAATAGATAAATAAAATCTTAAAAAACAAACAAACAAACAAATACAGGAATAAGAGGACTGAGCCTATGATTTTTTTTTAAATTTTTATTTTTTTATAAACAAATTTTTATCCCCAGGGGTACATGTCTGTGAATCACCAGGTTTACACACTTCACAGCACTAACCATAGCACATACCCTCCCCAATGTCCATTACCCCACCCACCTTTCCCGACCCCCTCCCCCCAGCAACCCTCAGTTTGTTTTGTGAGATTAAGAGTCACTTATGG
>PISX010023049.1:0-30495 GCA_004024625.1 Mellivora capensis
GAGTTTGACACCCCTTCAATATAGTAAGGATGCCAAAAATTTGCTAGGCAAAGCTACTAGAGGTAATTGTATTATCTTATCCTAATCACTATTGCTATCTCCATCTCAGCTGCTCCCCATTTATAAAAGGGAAGAGGAAAAGTAGGAAAAAGAACACAAAATGGGAGGATAAAAATTGAAGGTCTGTGGATATATGGATAAGATGATAGTTCATTGCTGATCCATACCACATCTCAGTCCTATTTAATGTAAATTATCACTAAATTTAATCATCTGATGCATTTTATTAAAATCAAACATAATAAAGTATTTTATTACAAAACATAAACTGGAAGGAATTATTCACATTGTGCCAAGTGTACACATGATTATGATTATGTTACAATAAGACACAATTTGTTAACAAGTCACCTTACCAAGAGGGGTATGCCTGTTGTAGAAAGAAGGTGGTATGAAACTAAGATTAAGCATTAATTTTCCTCTACATTAGGGTACATTTTCACAGCAAAAAAAAAAAAAAAAAGGATAAAGCTGGGTACATATTTTGTTATCCTTTCTATAATACATCTAAACATTGGGCTAAATACTGTGTGTCTTTGATGTGAGAATTCCCATACTTGGGAAAAGAAGTTTATTCATTTCTCTCCCCCCTCAAATAACCATGTAGATATGGTGTTGGGTTTTAGCACACTCTTTATGATTTCCCATTTATATTAAAGTGTCACTAGTGGGGCGCCTAGGTGGCTCAGTCGTTAAGCATCTGCCTTTGGCTCAGGTCATCATCCCAGTGTTCTGGGATTGAGCCCCATGTAGGGCTCCCATGTAGGGCTCCCTGCTTGATGGGAAGCCTGCTTCTCCCTCTCCCACTTCCCCTGCTTGTGTTCCTGCTCTTGCTGTCTGTCTGTCTCTCTCTCTCTGTGTCAAACAAATAAATAAAATCTAAAAAAATTAAGTGACACTAGTATGATCACGATTCACAGATTGTATAATGATGACATAATCTTCTGAATAATTCTCCACACTCTGTGGCAATAGTCTCATGCCTGTTCATGACCACTACCAGTCAAAACCATGGCCTTATGATTTAAAGGAAATATTCTAGTTTGGGTAAAAAATATTGTCTCTTATGCTTGGGGGTAGTTTCCAAATGATGTGCTTAATCATGGGTTACATGGGTGAGTCTCGCATCAGTCACGACAGCACCATTAAACAAATCTGGACTTATCCTAGAACACGGCCCATGACAACTGGACAGCCAGTCCCCTAAGCTTCTTCATTCTTATAAAGAATCAAATAGAAGGCAGATAGGAAAATGATTAGGATTGCAAAAAGAATTTTTACTAAAGGGATGGAAAATATCAGGGTAATATTAACTCATTATTGACCCTACAAAGTAGATAGTATGAGATAATATTTAAGATAAGCTCCCAAAGAAATAATTTGCTAAAGACCATGGGACTCAGAGGTATCAGAGCCAGGATTCAAATCTCTACTGTTCACTGCATGTCACGAATTCTGGTGCTAAGCCTTAAGAGATTCATTTCCATTGCGCAAAAAGCACAAATTACAAAAAGGATCAATTGGGGATTTTTTTCATTTTAATAGCAGTGTGAGGGAACCAGAAAAGATCTGGGGATGAAAAGATCTGAGCAGAGACTCAGCACACTTGGATCATAACATCTTCACCGTGAATCAGGGAAAATGGATCTATGCTGATTAAGGTCTTGTGGGCTTCTCTCTACAACTGCTCATTTCTGACTTTAAAAATAATTATATTCTCAAAAAAAATAATTATATTTTCTTATCTACATTAAGTGACCTAACTGGAACTTTGTGCTTATTATCATTATATTCAGTCACTGACTTTCATTCTACCAATATTTATTGAGCAGCTATTACAAGTCAGACATTATTCAAATACACATCAATGAATTAACAGCTTCTCCTCATCAACAGGTTAGTATATTATTTTCCATCATATTGAAAATCGAATCAATTCACTTCACAATAAACACAGGGAAAAATGGGGAAAAGAAAAAATATATATACTAATTCCTACCTCTGTAATCTTGAAATGGTAATAAAACCCAAGACAATATTTTATTTTCTCTTCTTGCCAATCTATTTCTAACATGGAGTTTTATGATCTTTAGAATGAGAGAAACATACAGGGATTGAGACTAAGAATGAAGAGAGGAATCAGAATAAATTCTGTAAACGAGTTTTCACCTACTTAGCTGGATCTAGATGGAACTTAAGTTACAAAAATAAAAAATGGCAATTGTTGTTTTCTTTTCCTCCCATGTCTTCAGGACCACCAATGCCATGTCCAACCTGACAGTGAAGATGACCCAAAATAACTGATGTACCTAGTTGGGCCCAGAGTGTAAAAACATGTAAACATGGCCTGAGATAAGGTGTAAGTAAACACCTCCCCTTTTCTTTTATATTATGCACTGGACATCATACCATGGGCTTTTCTGCTCATGGCCCTAGACTGAAGCCAGAGAAGGGTGAAGAAATTGGATTAGGAATATTATTTTGCCACTGTCATGTATCCAAAACATAAATGAAGTAATGGAACCTGACCAGCTGCACAAGAAATTTTAAATCTCAAAAGGAAATGGAAAAATATTAGTTGGCAAAAGCAGTGTTTTAACCTGTCCCAATGCTTCAACTCAGGAAACAAAGAAGAAGCAGCCATTTAAAATGGTGCTTTGTGTCAGTAAGTTTATTAAATGGGAAGACTGGCAATCTTGGGTAAAAGTAGACTGTCCATCCAATTAAATTACAGAATATTAAAAAGGTCAAAGCAATATAGAAGTCCTCTAATTCATAGAAAACACTAAAATTCTGATTTCTCATACTCCTGACAAAGATTGTAATTGCGATTTGAAAAGGGTAAAATATTTATCTAGTCCTTTGACAAAGATTGAAATGAGAATGTGACTGGTCACAAATGTAACCTCACAAACGTAATGTGAAAACTAATTTTTTTTTAAAATAAGGCTGAAGCAATATACCTATTTCTTTTGTCTCTGCAAGGAGGGTTACAAAAGGATAACAAAATCATTTATTCTTTTAATCTTGTAATTTAAGTTTAAAGTTACCTTGTTATATATGAAATGATATTATTTATCTAAAATCTCCAGGAGCTTTTGTATCACATAAACATTAACTCTTCACCCATCTGCGGATTGTTTTGTGGTTTTCAGTTAATATTTAGTTTCCTTCATACATTGTTAAAGACATTCAAGAGGAGCCCTGTGTGTGCACCTAATCTTTCTAATGGATACAGGGTAAAAACTGCAACATGTGCACAATAATGGTGTGACTTTGTTTGCAATAAACATTTAAAATGACCGACTTTCTCATAAATACACTAAATAGGATGATCTATGAGATTTCTAATTTATTCTTGTTTAAAATTTAACCATGCTTTTTTAAAGCATATCAATTTTGTTAATACCATGTAATTAAAACATGTCAGTGCGCAGCAAGTTTTAGTCTAAATTAATGACTATGAGAATTATTTTAATTAAATAACCAATTATAGAAAAATCACAAGCATGAGAGCTGACATTTAAATGAATTTCATTTAAATTGCTTCTTAACATTGTCCCATCTAGGACACTAATGCAGAATGAACTATTGTATCAACTTAGATTATCACTATTTTTGTATGCACATAATGTATTCATATTCAATCACTGGAACTGAGCAGGATATTTGGTATTGATCTAAAACTTCTATTAATAAAAACACAACAGTACGAGCTAAAGTAAAAACAAACCATCTTTCTTTTCTCTTTGCTTTTTTTAAAATATGGTCTTCTAAATGCTATTGTAATTCTCACAGGAAAAAATGTTTATACATTTGGGAATTATTTAATATACTTAATTATACCTAATTAAACCAGGAGACTTTTGAAACTCACTTTTTAAGGGAATATGCATATGTGACTTCAATGCCCTGCACATAGTGGGGCTCAATCAATAATCCTGGTTATCAGTGATGATATATATATATATATATACATATATATATATGTATATATATATATATTTTTTTTCTTTGTCTCTTTTTTCACATGTGCTGTTGTGGTATATGGCCTCCTCTTGGAAATTGGACATTTCAAGACCCTTATCAGATTAGGTTATCTAAACTGTGCGAATCCGTGCTGGATAATTGTTTACATGTTTGTTCCTAAATAACTCAAACAATACAGTGTCGTTTTCTCTAGTTTAATGAATTATTGCTATTATTTTTATATTATGTAATTGTTTTTAATATTCATTTCATATTCACCCTTCCACACACAAAAAAATAGAATTATCTTTTAGAAAAAAAGCTAGCTCATCTATTGTAGTCATCTCCACCAAAAATTTTTAACTTTATAATACTATTTCTGGTAGAAGAGAAGAATGCCTGAACACAAGGCAAATTTATCCCAGTTGTGCTATCTTATTATCACAAAATATAAGTTGTAGAGGGCGCTGCAGAAAGAGCTGAAGTTTTATCCATTTATGAATTGGAGTTGAACATATTTTGATTCATTGCCAAGGTATCAATAAGATTTTAAAGGAGGTATGCAAGCCATATAAAGCTATTTCTCCTTTGTTTGCTGTCACATCACAGTTTGATACAGAATGTATGATTTTTTTAAGCAGACAATTAATATTCTTTTATCTTATTTTTTCTAGGATGAATTTTACACATCCTTTGGGGAAAATCTTATTTATTTGGTAGTTTGCAATCTGTAATAAAAGGTGCTTTCACCATGGCTTGCTAGAAAATAAAAAGCAACCATATTTAGATTTGACTAGTTAATTGTTCTCCTTCATTAGAATGCATTAGGGCATGCAGTTTAATTATTATGTTCAAATTTGTAGACTTTACTTTTTTAAATCACCAAAGATTATTTAATATCAGAAAAATGATTTTTTTTCATATTTCACTTACTATCACTTTAAAAATAAAGAGGAAAAGAAAAGGCTACTGCATTTGTTGTTCATTGATTAACCAGTAATGTTATGTATAAATAATGTATCTGACAGTATGGCAGCCCACTTGGGACATTATGCCATTTACTACAAAATAGGATGCAACATACAACTGAGCAGTGAGAACAAATTAAACATCTTTCCTTGGTAACTTTAGCATTTTTATTAGGTGATAAACATTACAGTGAGAGGAAAGCAGATGTAGTTATTTCAGTAATATTAACCTTAATCGAAAGCTAACTTGATGTACAGCATAATACTCTTGCATTATAAGATTTTGTCCAATAACAATAGAAACCAAAATTTCCAAGGTCATAACGAGATAATACCTGTAAAAATTAATGACTATCTTGTGTAAAATCTCATCTATAGCTACTGGATTGTATTATTAATATTGATGAAAAAAATTTAAACATAAATCTAATGTGTTATAAGCATGAAAAATCCCCAAATATTTTTAATGTGGTATGATTTTTGCCTTAACTAAAGTGTCCTATAGTGTTATTTGACTGTGTGTGAATTTCCTTCCTCCAGGGCTGTGTTAATGTAATCTCAAAACTCTTTCAGAAGCATCCAAATAGTGACTAAAGTTAAGAGCAGTAATGTAATTAGCACTCAACATCCATCTTCCCTCCCTTCCCATTTCATTCCATCATTTACTCATGGGGATACAGAGATGAAATGCCCCTGTCCTTAAAGGAATTAACAATTGAGTAATTGAGAAAAACTATTGAAGTCCATTTAATATACAGGATGAATTGTTGAACCAGATCTTTTCTTCCTTTCATTCAAAAATATTTATTGTGTGCTTACTGTGTGTCAGGCACGGTTCTGGGATCTTTAGTGTAGAGCCGGGAACAGAACAAAGATTCTTCTCAGTATCATGCTTATTTGAACGGGGGTGGGGGGGGAGTCCATAAAAAACATCATAAATACATAGTTTGTATTGCATGTTACAAGGTGAAAAGTGCTAAAAGGGTGCAGTGGAGTAGACGAAAGTATGGAGAATGGGAGTCAGAAGAGTGGTTGTCAAGGTGGGCCTCATTAACAATTTGAGTAACAGCTGAAGGTGAAAAAAGGTTGGCCTCAGCTGGGAGAAAAGTACACTGGGCAGAGGAAGCAACCCATAAATTGCTCCTGAATTTGGACTCTGCCTCACATCCTGAAGAACTGCAAGGAAGTCAGTGTGTCTGGAACTGAGGAAGCAAGGTCAGAGAAGAGTTCAGACAGGAGCTGGGATACCAGATTGTGTAGGGGTCATGGGCTCTTGTAAGGAATTTGGCCTTTGTAAAAAAAAAAAAAGGAAAGAAAAAAGAAAAAAAACAACCAGGCAGTCATTACAGGAGGGTGAGCATGAGAATGACGTAGCTTGACTTCTGTTTTATAGGATCAGGATCACTCTGCCTTCTGTACTGGGAATTCACTGTAGGAGATCAAGAGGAAAAGAAAGGAGACCAGGGGCACCTGGGTGGCTCAGGTCATGATCTCGGGGTCCTCGGATCAAGCCCCACATCAGGCTCTCGTTGGGGAGCCTGCTTCCTCCTCTCTCTCGGCCTGTCTCTCTGCCTACTTGTGATCTCTGTGTGTCAAATAAATAAAATCTTAAAAAAAGAAAGAAAGAAAGAAAGGAAGAAAGAAAGAAAGAAAGAAAGGAGACCAGGTAGGAGACTATTACAGTATCAGGCAAGAAATGATGGTGGCTCATGTCAGGATGGTATCAGTGGAGGTTGAAAAGTGACAAATTCCCGAAACATTTTGAAGATCCACCCAAAGATTTCTAGGAAGTAAGGCATGAATGTGAGAATGGAAGGATAATTCCAAGGTTTGGGGCCCAAGCAACAAGACAAACAGAATTACCACCGCTTGAGATGGATTAAGCAAAAGGCAATCAAGACTTCAAAACTGGACTTGTCAAGCTTAAGATGTTTATTACATAAAGTAGTGGAAATGTAAAGGAGGCAGTTGAATTTAACAATATGGGGAGAGGTGTGGAATGGAAATAGAAGTTTGGAAGTATTCCACATCTAGATGGTATTTAATGCCATGAGATTGGAGATACCAAAAGAGTGTGTGTAGATGAAGAGATGAGTCCAAATACCTGTGCTCCATTCTTAGGCAGTTTCGGGGGAAAGAACCAGCAAAGAAGACTGAGAAGGCAGGAGACCAGCAGAGTGCAAAGAAGACCAGTTCAGTGTACAAAAAAAAAATCTAAGACAAGAAAGTACATCAAGGAAGAGAGAGTGATCAATTGTGTCAAATTCCTCTAACAGTCCAGGGAGATGAGAACTGAGAACAGACCCTCGGATTTAGCAACATGGCCTTTGACTGGAGCAGCTTCAGTAGATGCAAGTCAGATTGGAGTGAGTTTAAGGCAGAATGGGAGCAGAGAGTTGAGAGAAAATAAAAACAGACGACTTTTCCAAAGAGTTTTGCCTCAAGTGGAGCAAAGAAACCAGGTGGCTGCTGATGGAAGGCAAGATGAAGAGAACAGTATCATTATAGAATGAGAGAAATTACATCAGGATGTTTATTTGCTGGTGAAAAGGATCAAGTGGATAAGGAAACACTGATGATGAAGACGGGGAGGATTTCCAGAGCTGTAGCCTGGACAAGGTGAGAAGAGTTGGGACAGAGGCCCAAGTGGTGGGGCTGGCTGTAGATAGAAGCGGAGACAGTTGAGTCTGCGGTAAAGAGCAGGAAGCAGGTGTGGGTGCAGATACCACTGGGGGGTGGCCAATGTGGTCAAGTCTAAGGAGGTTTCCTTCCGACTGCTTCCATTTTATCAGAAAAATGGGAAACTCTGGGCATAAAATCTGCCCTAACTATGGATGTTCTCCAAGCACTTGCCCTAGGGACTTAGAACAGTCTACTGGTGTTGGCCAGGTGAAGAAAGGATCAGAGGGCGGTCAGGGGTGTTAACAGCTAGAGCGAGCATGCACACGGAGTGCTAGTAATCTAGATTTGCATAGCACTTTGTAGTCACAAAACACTTTTATATCCATTTTTTCATTTATTCTTCACAACAGGAAAAAAATTTTCAATGCTCCCACCTTATAGAAGAGGACACTGAGCCTCGGGAAAAAAAAAATCATTTGCTAATAAGTAGGCCTCTGGCATCTGACCTTCTAGAAGGAATTCTTCATAACATATCTACTAAATACTAAAGTTTTTTTGGTGGTCGTCAAACATAGTCTTATTTGCCAAACAAGAAGATTGATTATTCTGATAAAAAACAGAACAAGTATCGCAAAATGGGAAGATATTTATTCTTATTCATCACTGTTTTACTATCTTACTAATAATTATTCGCTTGCCCGATATACTCCGAAAGGTCTTGAGAATTTTATTTCTCAGCAGAAGAAATGACAGTATTAAAAATGGCCACGGGGAGACATTTTAAAGGTCTCTCCAGGAGATGCCGCGGAGCCTTTAAACGTCAAAGTTCAGGCTCTAAGGACTGAGGAGGCAGCTTTGGGAGTACCAAGGAAAAATAAATAATTAAAGCCTGAGAAAGTGGCTAGGATGTGATGCACATTCCTCCTGGCTCTTTTGAATTCAGTCATGATGATGCAACAGCACATTTTCCAGCTTTTCCTCGTGTTCAGTTTTCTTTGTGTTGCATTCCAGAAGGCCTTCTTAAAGAAAAGAATGGTAGCCACAACTCAGGGTGTAAATATTGATAACATAATCCTCACCAATAGGTGATAGGAGACAATTTAATAAATTTAATTCAGGACATTAAGGCAGTGACTAGTAATAGTAAGCGATACTTGTCTTCTTATTTTACTCAGTTAGAATTTTCTTTTCCATTATCAATCCCCAAATATGGAGCATTCTCATTAGTGTAATGTTCCACAGGTTGTAAAGTGTGCTCATACCCATTACCTCATTTCGTTCTCCATGTAAGATGGTAACCACCAGTTTAATTGGTTAGATCCCCAGTTAGGGTAGTTGGGTGAGTACAGAAACCACATCTGTCCTTCCATCAACAGGCTGCTAGCACAAGCCTGGGGTGGAGAGTGTTTCATCCAACAGCGAGGAGAATTGCAGTAAACACACAAGCATCCTCTCCATTTGACTGACGACAAACCTAACAAAAGTTTTAGAGCTGGTAAATGGCAGCTTGAAGTAAAGCCTATGATCCCTAATCTAGTGTTATTTTCACATGTAGTGAGTCTCAGCATCTCTAAGCCTCACCCTTTCTGCAGAAGACAGCAAGATTGTAAGGAAGCAATAAGGAGGACAAGATATGCCTTGCTTATGCTATATTTAGAGATAAGATAATGTGATGGGTTATGGTATCATACTATATATGAAATGATTGTACTCTCTGCTATGCTTCTTGAAATGTATTTAAATATACTTCTTTTCCTAGCAAAATGTAAGTGTATGTGTATACTGAGGCAAGAGTTAGATGATTTATTACCCTTGGAAATCATAGGAGTAGGTATAATGCTTTGCGAAATCAGTTTTATTATACAATTGACATAATCTAAAGGAATCTTTTAAAACTTTCACTTAATCTCACAAAGCAAATAGGTGTTCCTTTTTTTTTTATTAAAGTACAAGATGGTTTTGTGCTAACTTTTCTTTAGATTCTTTTAAAAAATATGTTTATTGATATTGGCGAGGATGCAGAGAAAGGGATACCCTCTTGCACTGTTGGTGGGAATGCAAACTGGTGCAGCCACTCTAGAAAATGGAAGTTTCTCAAAAAGTTAAAAATAAGACTACCCTAAAACCCAATAATTGCACTACTAGGTACTTACTCAAAGGATACCAACATAGTGATTCAAAGGCGCACCTGCACCTCAATGTTAGTAACAGCAATGTCCACAATAGCTGAACTGTGGAAAGAGCCCAGATGTCCATCAACAGATGAATGGATAAAGAAGGTAGAGTATTAGTCAGCCACGAAAAATAATGAAAACTTGCCCTTTGCATTGATGTGGATAAAAGTAGAGGGCATTGTGCTAAGTGGAATAAGTCAGTGAGAGAAGGACAAATACCAAACAATTTCAGTCATTTGTAGAATTTAAGAAATAAAATAGATGAACATAGGGGAAGGCAGGGAAAAATAAAATAAGATGAAAACAGAGAGGGAGGCAAACCATAGGAGACTCTTAACTGTAGGAAACAAACTGAGGGTCATTGGAGGGGAGGTTGGTGGGGGGATGGGGTAATTGAGTGGTGAGTATTAAGAGGGAACTTGATGTAATGAGCACTGGGTGTTATGTGAAGCTGATGAATCATTAAATTCTACCCCTGAAACTAGTAATACACTATATGTTAACTAAATCGAATTCAAATTAAAAAATTAAATAATTATATCCCCTATATCAAAAAATAGAAAATAAAAACAGAAATGAAAAATGTGTTTATCCAAGATGGGATGGGGAGGTAGACAAACCATAAGTGACTCTTAATCTCACAAAACAAACTGAGTATTGCTAGGGGGAGGAGGACCGGGAGAGGGGGGTGGGGTAATGGACATTGTGGAGGGTATGTGCTATGGTGAGTGCTGTGAAGTGTGTAAACCTGGCGATTCACAGACATGTACCCCTGAGGATAAAAATACATTTTATGTTTATAAAAAATTTAAAAAATTTTTAAAAAAGAAAGAAAGGAAAAAAATATATATGTTTATCATTTGTATGTTGCCTTAGGATAAAAAGCTGGCCAGTATCTAAAAGAAAGAATAATAATAATAAAATGAGTGAATTGTCCTTATGTTTGCAGTTCTATTGACAAAGGTAAATCCTTGTTAATGTTTTCCAGTGGAATTGAAGCTTTTGAAAAGGAAGGTCCTGATTGGGACTAATCACTGGCTAAGGTATCCTGGACCCATGGAATTGAAATCTTTATATTAAACACTGTTCTCAGAATAGAGATATTAATGTAGGCAGTGCAACATTTTTTTAAGAGTTTGTCATCATTCTTACGGCCTTCCAGCTTGCATTCACTTATCCACCATTGCTCAGTTCCTGATGCGGGACCCCATCTAACAGGGCCCCCACATGTATGTGTCATCCACATGGCCAATGTGACTTCTCCATATCAAGTTGTAGTTTCCCAGCCTACCACTTGATGGCAGATACAGTAAAAGTCAGAGGGGGGAAGCAAATCCAAAAGCACACAGAAGCCTTGTTGGAAATATGGAGCCCCCACTCCTGTGGGCCTCTACAGCCTGCTCTCGCTGCATGGATTCAGAACTGAAATGCCACCAGATCAGTGTGGGCCTGATGGGATGGAGGGTGTACCAGCGGGGGAGCGAGGCAGTGCGGCGAGGACAGGAGGACTGGGAGAGAAGTAGAAAAGGGAGGAAGAAAAGGTGATGGGATTGGGAAGAATGGATCTTGAATCGAATCAGGAGTCATGGTAGGACATTCGCAGTGAAATAAGAACACTGACCATCCTGTGTCCTAGTGTTGTGATGGAGCATCTGTACATAGACAGGAGAGATCATTTAGCCTCGAAATCTCTCTCTCTAGTACTTTCTCTCTCTATATATAGTGCTTTCTCTATATCATATATCATACATATACTAGTTTCCTAGAGCTGCCCTAACAAATTACCACAAGCCAGGGAGCCTGAAACAACAGACATGTATATATCCTTTCACAGTTCTAGAAGCCAGAAATCCAAAATCCAGGGGTCAGCAACATTGTTTTCTTCTGGAGGCTCTGGGGAAGGAGTGGTTCCCTGCCTCTCTCCTGGCTTCTGGTGACTGCCAACAGCCCTTGATGATCTTGGCTTGTGCGGACATCACTCCTGTCCCTGCCTCTGTCTTCACGTAGGTTTCTTCTTTCTGTGTCTCAAATTTCCCTCCGTCTTTCTCTTGTAAGGACACACATCATTGGGTTTAGGGCCCACCCTAAAGCCTGAATGATCTCAAGGTGTTTAATTACATCTGCAAAGACCATTTTCCCAAGTAAGGTCACAGTCACAGACTTCAAGTCAGGAGCCTCAATTCAACACACACACACACACACACACACACACACACAGATAAACACACAATCATATACATAATATACATGATGCATACACTAATAGCATATTTACACATACATCATATATACTTATGTATGCAAAAAAGAGGATTATACATTTTTATAAAGGGTATTATAATTATGTTTTATGTGTTTGTAAGAGCCACAAATTTTGTAATGTCTCACAGAATTATTTTCATGACTAGATGTATTTACAGAGTTGCTTTATACATCGGAAAGTCTCCATTCCTTGAAGACTTAATAGTTTCTATTTGTCTGTTTTGTTGTTTCTCATGCCATTAGAGTAACTTACTTGCTAAGATTAGAGATAGAGAAAAATGAAGTGGACATAAAAATATTTGAACTGGATATTGTCTTATTTATGTAAGAGCCTGTAAAAGAAATTTCCCCCATCCAGTTGTCAAAGGAGCCTCCAAGATGTCCCCAAGCACCTGCTCCTGCTACTTCTACACTGTATTCCTGTCCCTTCCAGTGTGGGCTGCACCCAGCGGCTCACTTGTAAAGAGCAGAAGGCAGCAAATGAGATGGGATGTCACTTCTGAGGCTAGGTTACAAAAAGACAGTGGCTCTGTCTTGCCAGCCTCTGCTGCCTCTCACTTGTCCATTCTGATGAAGGCAAGTGCTCTTCAGAGAGCCACAGCCAGTAAGGAACCAAAAGATGTCTTCCTCCAACAAGTGAGGAGCAAAACTCAGGCTCTCCTTCCCACCGCCTGAGAGGAACCGAGTCCTGTCAACTCCCACAGGGGATGAAACTGTTGGCACATTGCTTGTAGCTTCATGACAGACCCTCAGCCAGACCCGCCTTGCTAAGCCACACCCAAAACCTGATCCACGGAAGCCGTGAAATTACAAATATATGTAGTTCCAAGCCAAGTGATCTGTAATGTGCACTTTCCCATAACGTGAAGTATTTTAAGTCTGTTGATATTGAATCTTGTTTATTGATCACTCTATTGTACTTCTCTGCAACGTAACAGTCTATAAATCGAAGTTAATGTTACTTTCTAATTCCTGTGACGAGCTCTCAGTGTTTAAAATTGTTCTGGATTGAATTAACATTGTTTTTTGTATAATCCTGCCTAAACAAGAAATTATATATTTTTAGAGTTAATAATCAAATACACAGGCAATTTTTTTTTTGAAAATGCAACTTTTAAAGAGGAGGGTGGTGTTATTTCTCATACCTGTGGGTAACTATTATATTTAGAATGTGATAATTTTCAGAACTAATTTCATTCTAATCTTTCATTTTTATAATTATAAGCGTGGTGAACTTCGCTTACTTATCCACATAAAGAAGTAGTTGGAAGTAGATATTTTGTCGCAATAGTGTTCAGGAATGGCTAAATAATTTGTTGGGCCCAGTACAAAATAAAAATGTGGGCCCCTTGTTCAGAAGCAGGAATAAAGTGACTTTACAGCTGTTAAAATATGAAGCTTTTTCATTCCCACCCCCCCGTCTTTCTCTTGACTTCTTGTGAAGTTTTTTTATTTGCTACTTAGTGTCATGCTAAGAAAAGACAAATTAAAATTTTAAATTATTAGCATGAATTTCCCCATTCATCTTTATATTGTGCAATGACAGTTTTACATGCAAATATAAAAGCATTTGACTTGTATGCCGAATCACTGAAATTATACAGTCTGTCTTTTCCAGCCCATACATACATGTGTATTTTATTCTTACCAGACTGGTGGAAAAACTGCACAAAATCAGCTCAACTGTTTTTGTTTTCCTGCTTTGTTTTAATAAGCACACCATTTCTACTTTTGGCTTACTATTAAGTAAAGAGAGGTAGAAAGCAAAGGCCATCCTTTCCATTCCTTTAATGCTATCATTTTCTGCATAGATGACTGGTTAATACAAGAAAGTAACACAAATAGGAAAATATATGATAGGGTCCCGATTTTGTTGAAATGTCTTTTTATCACCTTCTCTCTGTATCTGATGCAAATTCTGATTCAAATGGCAAATGTGGCCTCCTAGAACCCATACCCTTATCTACTCAGTTGTTGATGCAACACACTTTCATGTAGCTGCTTTGAGTTTTCCTGAACTCCCAAGCATCAAGGGTCCACCAGAATTCAACATTGCTGGGTTACCACAAACACTACGAAAAAGGGCCAGCAAGGTAGACATGTGTATTGAGTGAGAATTTCTTTTGCTTATTTTCATGCTTCATTGTCCCATTAGACTTTATTGCAAAACACAAGTTCAAAGATAAAATTGTTTAAATTTTCAGGACATTAAGAGCAGAGACATTAAATGAAGCACAAGGCCCTCTGACCACAGGGTCCCATGCAATGGCAGTTTTATACCCATGAAGCTGACTTTGGTACTATTACTCGGTTCTTTAAAATCATCCTGAATATTTCAAATGATTTTTCAGTTGACTATACTACAAAATCCTCCTTAGATTTGTTCAAAATCAAGAACTGGAATCTATTTGGCTTACGAAGTCTTTACCACAATTGTCATTAAAGCCATTCCCTTCCTGGTGTACATGCCTCCCCCCCCAACATACACACAATCCTAGTGATCCATTTGTTTCGCTCCTTGGGGGTTTCATAACTGGGGGCAATGCACCTTAGTAAGAATCAAGTTCATTGCCATATATGCCTACCTTTGTGAAGCTAGCAAAGGGGAACAGTTAAAGAGGAGATAGAAACCAGACCTCCTTCATAGGCATTTTTCAGGCAAATCCATTGTAGAAAGGAGAATGTATAGAAGTTAAGGGTCTGGAAATTGATTCAGTTAGAACTATCTACACCTTCATTTTAAGAAAGTCTTTCTACTAGCTCAGTATAATGCAGTCCCTCAGAAGCAACTTAGGTTAAGGAAGCTAAAACAAATTCATAATTCATAAAAAAACCATAAGATGTTTAAGAAAATTTAAGTTGCACCAAAGCTTCTGATTTTATCCAGAAGGCTTCAGTATAATAAATCCTTGCTAGAGAAACTAAATTTGTTCATCTAGATGAGGAATGATACAGAATCTGGGATTTCGTTGTCTGTAACAACTCCAGTGAATGTGATTAGAGAAGTTAAATATGTACTGAATTCTCAGAAATGAAATCTTTATTTTTCCTGGCTTAATAATTTAAATGTGATTCCTTTATCTTTTAAATTCAGGTTGTTTGTTGATTGAACTGACTCTATAGAACACCTCATTTGAAAATTCAAGTCAAAAAAGTTTCATGATAAAATCTTCCTGCCTTTAGAATTATTAAAGATACATATTCACTGGTAGGTACTCATTCTTGACACTTTATTTACTTTTTTTTTTTTTTTTTTTTCCCTGTGGCCAAGATCTCCTGTAGTTGGGCTTAATATATAATCTGTTCTATACTTTAAAGAACTATCATTTGATATTCTTCTGAAATATATATATAGCCATACATATATATAAATTTGTGTATATATACACACACACACACACACACACACATTTACGTAGCTTACATTACATTCTTTCAAAATTTTGTTCCAGTACTCTGTTTGATAAATTACAAATCTAAATTTCTCAAGATAATATTCTATGTAAGAGTAAGTGAACCTCAGACTTAGTAATCCACAATTTATGAGAGTTTGGAATGTAGAGAGCCAAAATGACCTATTAATGTTTGTAGCTTTTATGAACCATCCTTTGGTCTTTGAATCAGTGAGAAAGTTAGAAGCCCATGGTTGAGGAACTGTTTGTTGCTCACACAAAATTTCCATCTTAATATCCATCAAATGACAAAATCTATTGACATGTCCTCTTGAGAGGTAAGAAAAAAATTATTTCAAATGAGAAAACAACAATGTGTTTTAGATTCTGTTTTTTGTACTTTATAAACTCAACTCTATTTTTGGATGAGTTATCAATACACCACCCTGATATTGAGAATTAGGGGGAAAACTATTCTTTTCTGCATTAATGAAACGGTTTGATTGTCATGTACTAGAAATGACCTCAACACATAATTGATTCTGCCTTTTAATTATTGTCAGAAATAGTGGCATAGGATCAACTATTCAAAACTCAAATCATAAGTTTTGGCAGATGTCCTCCAGCAGTAACTGGCTTATATCCAACACTTCTGTGTAACAGGTCAAATTATTCAGTTATCTATGGATACATTTTGCCAATTAATCTATCTTGAAGGTTCACCAGGAGTTACATTGTTTAAAATGAGTTATATTTTATAGATACTTTATGTGAGGTGTTTTACGGCCATGGTGGGAGGCAAAGGGGGGGAAATTATCAACTACCTTTTTGGAAATCACCTGGGCTTTCTGTCTACTTGTTGAAGCAGAGGCAGAAACACTTTTCAAAGAAATCTCAACCCTTCTCACAGTCACTCATTTGGTCTACCTCCAAACAAAGGTGGTCTGACTAGTTTTGAAAAATATATTTCAGGTCTATCCTGTTAGTCAAGGGTCAAGCCTATAACTTCACTTTAAAACTGGAACATAGAATTCTCATATTTTCCTTTTTTTTTTTTTTTTTTGGTCAAATAATGTTAACCTTGAACTCTCTGGTGTCCAAATCTTCTCAAGGTTTCATTTCAAGAAATAATATTCATGAAAGATATATGACCCACAGATTATTGCAGATATTCTCAATTTTATTCTGGGTCAGTTCAGCTGCATATTTATTATACATTGTTTTGGGTTAATAATGATTGTTTTTACTGTGTTTTCTCAAGAGAATGGTACTGACATCATTAGGGCACATAATAAAAAGTAGAATAAGAAACAACAATTATTAGCAGGGCTAACCCTAGAGGTATTTAGGACGTTTTTACTTTTATCACACCTAAAGGAGATCACATAGCACTGTGCTTCCCTTACAGAAATTGTGTTTTCTTTATGGGAACTGTGATGAAATTTTCCTCTTTGTTTTGGGAATCAGTTCATCTCCAACAATTAGAATTGGGGTATATCTTCATGTATACTAACCTTGTTTCTGGCCTTAGTTTTGTTGTTTTTGTTTTTGTTTGTTTTTTTTTTTTCCATCACATTTTTTTTTTGTTCTATTTCCTCCTCTCTCTGTTTTTTTCCTGGCTCAATTTCAATTTTATTGGAAGACTAGGGTTTAAAGATGGAATCATTCCAGAACATGCTCCTCTCCCCTCCCCCTTTTTAAGAAAAGAGAATAAAAACCAGACACTCTGCCTCATTAGAAAACAGGAGGTGAAGAAGTCAGAGCACATCTCCTGGATTTCCACAGGAGAGAGATGGCACCCTTTGGACAAAGTGAAGAATAAGATAGGATCTTTGCTTTTTTGTACTAAGAATGAATGTTCAAGGTGAGACATGGTGGGTCCCCATGGAAGTTCCAAGGTCGCAGGGACACCCAATCTAGGCTACCTTGAAGAGCTCTCCACCGCACTGGCCCCTTTCCACTAGGAGTCTGATGGAGGACCCTTCTGGATTAATCTGACGTTGACAGGAATCATCCCTGGGCTGACTGTGTGCTAATTCTATGGAAGGGTAAATAGAGCCTCACCAGATCTTCTTAGACTGTGGCTCTATGAGCTGTAGGTGGCTAGGCTCTACCTAAACTACGAGAAGTGAGCAATTCAGTTCAGGGAGCTAGCTCCATGGTGTTCATCATCCCTTACCTCGCCATGAAGATTTGGGTTTGGGGAGATTTGGGGTGGAGTGATCTGTGAGCGAGAAACCAACCTAGCTCCCAGTGTCTGCCACAACACATGCATTTCTATCTGGTTGAATCCTAGGCCTCATCTCTTTTATCCTATTCCATCTCATGTGTTATAGTAATCTGAATATTTAAGTAGTATAAATTTTAAGTAAAAGATTTTCGTAACTGTATAAGAAATTTAAAAAAGAGTTCCAGATTTCAGAAATGAAGTCATTTTCTCTTTGGTCAGATTCCCAAATGTGATCATAGGATTGAGTTACCAATAAGGAGCAGAGTTTAAGGTCTTTAGAGAGTCAAGAAATGAGTAGGCTATGGCCTTAGCTTTGTAATGCAGGAAATTTAAATTGCTCAAGATGGTAAGTACAGGTAGAGTAGAAAGAAACAGGATGAGTTAACAGTCTCAGTGTTTGAAGACCATGGCTAATCACTGAGAGCCTGAGACATCCAAGCAAAGAGAATGAGAGGATTGTGAAGACAATGAGTGGTCCATGAATGCGTTTCATGTACGTGAAGATGAAAAAGCATTTTGAGGAGAGATGTTGAGGATATAGGGGCTGCTGGAGGTAATAAGTAAAGATGAGGAAGAGCATATCAGAAAGGAGGGAGAGCTGGGAAAAAGATTAATGTTTTTGTCTGAAAGAAATGGGGAGGGGAGTCCTACATTTGGGCAGAAATTAGATGATAAGGATAGAAGGTCTGGATAGAGTCAATGATGTCTAGTTTCAAATGGCACCGGTCCAACTGGTACCAAGTCCTGGCTCCCACAGACTACTATCTTGAGTCTTGACCAGCATCACTTTGGCATATCCAAACTTATATTTCTACTCAATCATGCTTGCAAATGCAGAAGGATGTATTACTTTTATCAACTCCCTAAGCCTCTCATTCTCTCCCATAAATTCATAAATCTTTAGTCAAAATCAAGAAGGAAAAGTCAACCTGTGCTGAATGCAAAACTTGCAATAGCAAAATATTTATGCTACTACTTTTGTGTGTCTCCACACTGTGCCTTTTACCCAGTCAGAGCCGTCCACACTTCTGTAGACAGCGCCAGTAAAAGGGAGCTCTGCACAACCTCCAGTCTTGTTTTTGGCCAGTCCTGTGGCCTCTTGCCTTGTTCTTGCCCCACTCCCTACCTTTTAACTCCACTCTTGTTTGTCTAGCTACTAATCTTTTAGATTTCATCTTCCACTCGAGACCCTTCATTTATTCCTTAAAGCAGATGACAGATTTAGTGTCTTTAGTGTTTCCATCTCAAATATGATTTTACACTGATCATTGTCTACATGTGCCTGGAAACATATACACAGCAGATAGCTACCCTCCTGATCAGTTCTGCCACTGGACATTCACCAGCCACAGTGGTCAGAGTGAAACACTTCACCTTCTCGAAGGTTTGATAAACAACCCCCCCATCCCTAATCAAATCCTTCACATTCGACATTATACTCCGCTGAGATCTCCCTAAGTGATGATCCCCTAATCGGATAGTGCAAGCTGCCCGAATGTGTCACTAATTCAAATGTGCAAGTGCAATTTCTCCTAAGGGTTAAATATGTATTTCAATCTGACCTCCTCTGGATTTTGTCATAAAAGTGTTAAGACGTTCTATTAAGTGGCAAGAGGACAAGTAATGTAGTAGTACACAGAGGCTCTGGGGCTAGGAAACCTTTTCCAGATGGAGAGCCGCCCCTCCACATGCTTGGCGGGGTTCTTGTTTTACCTGTCTCACCATCTGCCATGTTGGAGGATTGAAGTCATCCACAGGAAGGTGAGGAAAGGGAAAAAAATAAGACAGATGACCAGAAATCACTAACATTGTTAAAAGAGGTGAGGGGGGGCTGGGTGGCTCAGTGGGTTAAGCCTCTGCCTTCTGCTCAGGTCATGATCCAGGGTCCTGGTATTAAGCCCAGAATTGGGCAGGGAGCCTGCTTCCCCTTCTCTCTGCCTGCTGCTCCCCCTGCTTGTGCTCTCTCTCTGTCAAATAAATAAATAAAATCTTTATTAAAAAAATAAATAAAAATAAATAAAATAGGTGTTATATTCTTGCAAACACCATGCATATGAGCCTGAGAGCTGGAGACACTTTACAGTAGTAACAATTAAATTCTTAACATGCCTATAACATCTTATACAGTTAACAAATCAGTATTCATATCCAGAAGGTTACAGTGAAAAAATGGAGACTGAAAATATTTATTTATTTTTATTATGTTATGTTAGTCACCAATGAGCTGCTTAAATCACACAATCTACCATCAGTAGCCATAGTTTATTCTGCATTTGCCATTCTAAGACTTGACTGCATTCACTCCCCTAGTCAGCACCACATTTCTCTGAGGGACATCCTTAGAGATCCTCACTCATGTATAGATAAGCAGAGGAACAGAGAGGTTAAGTAACTGGCTCATAACACACAGGTAATGAATAATAGCACACGGCTCCAGTTCAGGAAGTTTCACTCGGAGGCCACATCTTAATCCTTCTACCCAGCTGCCTGTTCAAGGGCCCCGACCTCTTGCCCCTTCTAGCAAGCACGAGATGTTAAGAGTAGTATATCTCCTTATATTTCTCCTTGCAGGGGAAGCCCCACTATGAACTGCGAAAGGAAGGTGCCTCGTTGGTACTCAGATAAAATGCAGAAAAGAGTGAAAAATGACTACTAATAAAATTTAATCCCAGGAAATGCCAGTTGCCTGCTGTAAGTGTGTGTAACTCCCCCATATCATTGAAAGATAAACACATAGCCTTCACAGGAAGCTATTTGGTTTGGGTAGCAATGATTCTTGGCATTCAGGAAACTTGCTGTGCATACAGAAACATAAAAAGCTTCCACTGTACTCCTCAGTGGTGCTAAAATATTCCATAAATAAATATTTCGCTTTGTTTCCTTCTTAGTAAAATTAGCTTTTTCTGCTTTGATAGATTTTCTCATATTTAAGGTGACCTGTCCTAACCTCTGTTAGAAGAAAGTAAGAAATACTCTCTAGATACAAGATAAGACAAATCTAATAGTTGTGTTTGCAAACATCAAATAGCAGTGGGCTCAAGAAGTGTGATATAAAGCTATCAATTAATTTTGTTGTAACTGTATGCACCTGTGAACAACTGCTTAATTAAAGAGGCAAACAGAAATCTCTCACAATAATACCTCACATTACTTGCACTTACGTGACTGTCAATTAGCTGGAGTGGATAAACACAATTGGAAGCATGCCATGCGGACTTCTGGTAAAGGAAAGAAAAAAGATATAACCAAGAGATAAGTGAATAGAGAAAGGAGGACCCATAGGCCAATATGGACAATTCTCTGTGGGAGAAATATCCATTCCAATAAAGGAAATAAAAGTAGATGCTTTATACTGAAAGAACCAAACTCCCTCAGTCACTGGAACAAAGAAAATGAAGCTTTCGTACACAAATATACATCAAAAGGAAAAAGAGCCGGAGCATCTGGGCTGCCTGGGAACACAAGCTCACCGCTGGTGTTTTATTTCTATATAAAAGAAAGCAAGATGAATCTCTAGGCTACTTGTCTCCCAAGATAATAACATTCTACCTCAAGGTCTCTCCTCACAATTTGACTTTGTCCACAATTCTTGAGTCTTTCAAAAAACAACTTTGGCAAAGGGTTTGGGAGAGAAGCTCACAACTTGCCAGAAGAGTATGTCAAGGTTCCCTCTGGAAAAAGAGATGGATTATACAAGTTGGAAATTTCCAGTTGTCTGCTCTGGCTCTCCGGTGATTTATTTTGCTAATTGAAGGGAAAGGACTACGGAGTTATGAGATTGAAAATTGAGCAGGCAACATTTGAATTATGATGAAATTATAGCCTACCGCTAAAAGCCTCCTTCAACCTTTGTCATCAAAGAGGGTAGTGAAATCGTCACTGCTTTTATCCCCCAGTGAGGCAAGTCTCAGTGATGTCTCAAGAATCCAAACCGAGCAGTCTCTGTGTCACCAGAGAACAATCACAACAGCACTCTGAACCTAGAAAGGGCTGGAAGCCCCTTGAGAGCTGGGGTTGTACCTTAACCTGGGTTTCTTGAATGTCTGATGCAGTGGCTGGAACTCAGTTATAACAAACTTGAATGAAAATTACATTTCTTTTAAAAACCCCATCCTATCCCTACCCTCCTAGTTCTTAAGCTCTTGAGGCAGGCAATGGGCTTTATTTTATGAATAAAAACACAAAAATGGAACTGAAAGAAAGCCAGACTCATGTAGCTTCGTGGTTTGCTGCTAAGCCCTTGCTGGTCCCGAGACATAAATCTAGAGGAGAAAACATTTGAGCGTTTACATGTGGGGTCCATATGTATTCCAGAAATACTAGTATGATGATACACTGTTTTCAACTTTAAAACAAAAGTACATTTCTTTTTCTTGTCCTTTCTTTCACCCATTTTGCTCACCTCTAACTCCCTGCCTCAGGCAATCACCAGTCTGTGCTCTATATCCATAAGCTTGTTTGTTTTTAATCTTTTTCTGTCTGACTTATTTCACTTAGCATAATGCCCTCAAGTTTTGTCCATGTTGTCACAACTGGCAAGATTTCCTTCTTTTTAGTGGTTGAATAGTGTTCCTTTGAACATACATATATGAAATATATATGATATTTACATATTATATGTATTTGATATCTATCACATACGTATGATATATACCATATGATAAATGTGTATATATCACATGCTATATAACATATCTATCTCACATCTTCTTTATCCATTCATCCACTGATGGACATTTAGGTTGTTTCCATAACTTGGTAATTGTGAATTATATTGCAATCCAATAAACATGGGGGTACATACTTTTATGAATTAGTGTTTTTGTTTTTGTTTTTGTTTTTCAGATAAATACCCAGAAATAGAATTGCTGGATCATAAGACAGTTCCATTTTTACTTTTTAAAGGAGCCCCCATAAC
Organism: Mellivora capensis; assembly: GCA_004024625.1. Lineage (NCBI taxonomy): Eukaryota > Metazoa > Chordata > Mammalia > Carnivora > Mustelidae > Mellivora > Mellivora capensis. The sequence continues at coordinate 22,596 of PISX010023049.1, forward strand.
ATTTTCCACTGTGGCTGCACCCGTTTGCATTCCCACCAGCAGTACACAAGGGTTTCCTTTTCTCCACATCCTCCCCAACACTTGTTGTTTCTTATCTCTTTGATAATAGCCATTCTACCAGGTGTGAGGTGATGTCTAATTATGGTTTGGATTTGCATTTCCCTGATGATTAGTGATGGTGAGCATCTTTTCATGTGTCCATTGGCCATCTTTTTCTTTGCGGAGAAAAATGTCTATTTTTTGTTTTGTTTGCTATTGAGTTGTTTACTCCTTTTTATTGATTTGGATATTAGTTTGGCTATTAACCCCTTTATATATTTGGATATTAACCCCTTATCGGACATGATTTGTAATTTTTTTTTCATTCAGTAGATTGCCTTTCATTTTGTAGATGATAAAAGGTATATTTCTAAGGCAAATACAAAGTAATCCCCAAAATAATGCCTAAAATTACTTGTGATTATGTATCTGTGATAATAGATGTCAAATCTGGTTCATTATCTGTTTTTATAAATAAAGTTGTGCTGGAATTGAGCATGCTAATGTGTTTGTGTATTGTCTCTGGCTGACTTCCCACTACAATGGCAGAGCTCAGCCATTGTGGCAGAGACAATAGGGCTTACAAAGCCTGGCCCACTTATTACCAGGTCCGGTACAGAAAAAGTCTGGTGACCCCTGATTGAGTTGATACGATTATATTCTTTTAAAAAATGCTTCCCAAATATCAGGCACTGTGCTGTATCTCATTATCTTCTTTCCATGACTTGTCTCATTAAATTGAGCCAACAAATACATTGTTGATTTGATTTGATTTTTATCTTCATTTTCATAGTTGAAGTCTAGAGAGGTTAGGTAACTAGCCTGTTGTTCAGAGGTTAAACCCTCTTAGAAACCCTCCTTGAGGCCTTGCTGTTGGGCTGGTAGGTGAAGGTTTTGTTTACTCCCCTTTGTATTCCAGTAACACTCTGTAATTACCTATGAGACAGTTACCACACGGTGATTATTGTGATCACACAGATTATTGTGATCACAACAGATCACAGGGTCTGTTGATTATTTGCCCAGCTACCTGCCTACTAGACAGGCCTGCATCATATTCTTCTCAATCCCTTCATGTAAGTGCAACATTGCAGGTGTCCTAACTTCTTGTTAAATGAGTGAATACCCATATTGGTGTACAACACTCTCTTAGTCCAGTTGAGCAGCCATAACAAAATGCTATACACTGGATGGCTTAAACAACAGAAATTTATTTTCACCCTCATGATCTTATTTAACCTTAGTCCTCTCCTTAAAGACACTATCTCCAATATAGTCATATGTGGGGTTAGAACTTCAATGTATACATTTTGGGGGACACCATTCAGTCCATAGCAGTTAGTAGGGAAGACATTATTAGTCGGCTGCCCTCAACTTCATTTTCAATCCCCTTCTGCCCTATTGTCTTTATTATGAAGCTGGAAAAGTTAAAACTTTCAGTAGAAACTAGCAGAGGGCATATGATAAGATCTCTTCATTCATCCCATTTCTCTTCCTTTTTTCTGCCTGGAACAGGGACATCATATCTAAAGGTTCAGCCTTCCTCCATTGTAAGGTCCAAAGCCATATGCTAACTAAGGGAGGGCTGGAAGGGGCCTGGATCCTCAAGGTCACTGGTAATTTGCACACCAGTGTAGAATTGCCTTTTTCCAGACTTCTTGGTACATGGTACAATCCTTGCCACCAAATGCAGTCCCCGCTGATTTCACTTGGCATAAAGGGAACAATTCCACCCGAGTTAGAAGTACCAGAATTAGTTGTACCACTGACTAGCCTTGCAATATTGAGCAAGCCCTTCACCTCAAAGAAGTGGAGCTAGATGACTAACCGATGACTTTCTTCCAGCTCTAAAATTATATGATTTGATGGTTCATTCAGGGAAAAAAGTCTGTAATGAGCCAGGACATTCCCGAATAATTCAACAATAATATTTTTAAATAGTGAGTTTGCTTGAAGAGTATGTATGAGATGAATACATATTTTTAAAAATATTTTAGTTAATCTTGCCTGTAAAACCCCTTTGCCATGGTGTTTTCTCTCTGAGCATAATCTTAAATTTGTAATGATTTATTTTCTTAGAGAGCACCAGTAAGGACTGACAAAGAATGACACGGTCTCTCCTGTCCTGCTTGCAGAGGATGCTGTGTCCCTGTGACTCCAACTGACCCCTAAATACACTGTTAAGCACATATTTTAAACGTGACAAGATAATCAATAAATCTCATAAATATTGATGTCTCACAGAGGATATGTATCTTCTCGAGATCAGCATATGGAGTGCAGCACCCCATCCAGTCATTCTTCATAAGTCCTATAGAAAGTCATTGTCACATTATTTTTGCTTTCTTACTATGTCATTATAGAGTGTGTCAAGGATGCCTGTCAGGCACTTGTACCAACAATGTTTTGAAGCCATGACATCATTTTGACACTAATTTCCATTTTTCCATTATTCCATAAGAAGCCCCTAACATCTCCGATTTTATGGCAAGCTTTTTACTGTCTAAGAACTCAGACGTCAACTGTGACTATTGCTTCCACGAAAAAAAAATATATATATAAAAAGACAGGTTGGTTGTTAATTGATGTGCTAAGGATGAGAGTGATCTTTGTGTATCCTGGTAATATGATATACAGTGATTGGACTGATCCCCCCTTTAAGTCTCTGCCTAATGACACCCCCATTTTTCAATTCCTTAATAGCTGCAAGCCTTATGGAAGGAAATCCTTGGCCTTACCAAGTAGTTTCATTTTCAGGAATAACTCCAGTGTGAGCGAGATAAAACAGTGGGAGCCAACGATTTTTCAGAGTACTTTACACTGTCACCCACCCAATCCAAGTCTGTCGCACTTACAGGAAGTAGTTTCACTAAAATCCTTCAGTTTATTGATGCCTCCTTCATCCTTCATTGCATGTTTGCATCTGGCTCTGTTGGAACGGGCTGCATGAATTAGAAAGTGCTCCTCACCCAGCAGGGAACCAGGTCTGACTCAAGGCAGTGTGAGCTGTGTGTGTCCTTGGAGACATGACAGTCCTTGGACAGTCCTTGGAGACATGAAGACATGACAGTCTTGTTCAGGTCTCTGAGAAGCGTTTTCCTAACTAAATGGGCTCACTGTGCCCAGATGGGTGACAAAATGTAACAGTCCACAGTTTGAGAGAAAAAAAAAAGAAAAAAAAACACCTAGACGGGTTTAGTAGAAAAGCACAGATGAGCTTTTATCTTAACTAGGCATCTTATCATATAGGAAATAAGCTGAGTCAGTATTATAGTCCCAAGAATTAGAGCTGAGGTAGGACTTTAGAATTTCAAAAAAATTTTAAAATTCAGGGCTTTTTTGATGCTTCAGCATAGTATAGCAGTAAAGCTTGTGGACTCTGGAGATCTTTCTCTGTATTCACAAATGTCTCTGTCACTTATAAGCTGTGTGACCTTGGGCAAGTTACTTAACCTATCTGTGTATCAGTATCCACACCTGAAAATGGGGATAATAATAGGACTTTACCTCATAAGATTGTTACGAAATTTGAGCTCATACATCTAAAGAATTAAAAACAATGCCCAACCCTATAAGTGTTCATCCAATAAATGTTAGCTATAATCAACAAATGGCCAGTTTTTTAATCACTGTTTATGAGCATTTGGTTGTTAGGGATAAACCATAAGCACCAAATACTTCCAGTGAGCTACAAAGCAGCATCTGGTCTAACCTTACTCCTCTAGACTACGGAGGCTTTACGATGTGTCCACCTGGTTTGGTTGAAGTGCAGTCTCCAGAATTCCCTTTCTGGTGTGTTTCCAGTTAGGGCAGACCAAAAGGGACATTTTCCTAGAACTTTCAGAGGATGGAAGAGAAGCACTAGCCATTTGGTAGATACACACCCCACTTATTCAATTATATGCTAACCTACGTGCTGCTAGGAAGGGATTTTGTAGGAATCATTAAGAGCCCCTAATCAACCAACCACAAATTAATTAAAAGTGCCTGTCTTAATCTTATGATCTCTTCATTCTGACCCTCCTTCATTAAAATTTTTGAAACAATATTTCATAATTTTTTTCTATTTTTTTATTTTCCTACATTTGCCCCATCTCTTAGGCCTTCCTCACCTCCAATCCACAATGTTTAAATCAAGTGACGCCCTTTACAAGAAGGTTTATAGTGTCCCTGGGATGGGACTCCAAGCTTCCACTCATGTTCCTGGATTCCATCCCATGGATGATCTTCCCTTCTTCGCTGCTTCTCTGTGGGTCCAAACTTCACCTTTTGGGGGTTCTATACCGCACATGATTTTATTGACCTGGATGCTTGCCCTAGACTTCAGGCTTGTTTAGTTCCACATTTTTGTGAGATTATTCCTTGTAATAAATCTGTTTATCTATCTAAGCCAGTTCTCACTAGTTCTGCTTCTCTGGTTGAACCTTGACTTACACCTAGATTTACCGGGATGGATTTTGGCTAAGAATACTACGTATTGGAGTCATCTTAAAATTCAAATCCAGTCTTTGAGATACCTGAAATAATTAACAGTGTAGGTAATCATTATAAAGTCCAATTAAAATGATTATGTAAAAGTGAGATAATTCAGCTTCTAAATTAGATATGACTTAAAATATACTAATATCAATGGTGAATTATTTGAACACTGGGAACTGGTAGTAAAGAAGCCATGAGAGGTAGGATAAAAGTAGGAAAATAAAAATTTAAAAACAAGTTATGGAATGTTATTTTGAAAGTTATGAGTGTAGGGGGCCACCTGGGTGGCTTAGTCAGTTAAATATCTGACTCTTGATATCAGCTCAAGTCATGATCTCAGGGTTGTGGGATTAAGCCCTGTGTTGGGGTCTGGGCTCAAGGCAGCCTTTGCTTTTCTCCCTCTCTCTTTGCCCCTCCCCCTGCTCTCTCTCTTGCTCTCTTTCTAAAATAAATAAATAAATATTTTAAAAAAGTATGAAAGTAGGGCAGAATGAAGAGATGGTAAGATTTCAAGAAGTCTCAAATTTGGATGGAATAGAATGTAATACAAAAGCTAAAAGGCAAAAAAAAAAAAAAAACCAATAATAATAACAACCATTTTTTTAAGTATAACTAAAAAGAGGTGGAACAAAAATGACCAGATATATATAACATGGAAACTTTAGTGAATAATAAATTCATACTATACAGCACTCTGTACCAAATGTTAAATGAAAGAAACAAATAAAATGCATCCACACAAGTATCTTTTTACTGCTTTCTACAATTCTCTCTCTTTTTTTAATGCAGTCAGATACTACCCTAATATAAATTACTCCCTGGAAACAAGTTGATCACTTTCAGAAGATGAATGAACTCTCAGTACAGGTTAATAGAATTGAACATATTACAGCCTCAGTTTGATCCCTATGACCTTAGAGTCCAAAAGAACTTCAAAGTAGGTAAAGCAAGGGGAAAAAATATGCATACCTTTCCCTTTCCGGATATTTTGTGTAAGATTTTCCTGACAGAAGAAAGAGAAAATGGGGAAGAAGAGAAAATGACACAAGCTGAAAAAAGATTTTCCCCCTGAACCCATGGGAAAAAGAGGGGAAAGGAGAAATGGGTAGGAAAACACAAGGTGGATAAGCTTTGGAAGGCACCGATCAAGGACAAGATGCTGATTAAACAAGGAAATGGGTTAATAACTTTTAATTATAATTTCTGAATAGGAAGAAATATCACAATATTAGGAAAGTCTGTGGAAAATAATTCCCTAGGGCCCCAGGATGCAATTCGGTTATCATTTTCTTGCTTTTGATTTGATGTTGCATTTTTAAATCTATTATTGTAAATTTGGGGACAAGAAAATAATATACATTGACTTCCCTTTTATATTCTGAGTAATTGAAAAGAAGGAAAGAGAAAGCTTCCTTTTGTCCTAAACCCCTATAACCTTGGCTGGCTGCAGCCTAGCTCTCAGGAAAATATGGGCATCATGAAGGAAAAATTTGGCCCCAAGAATGTAAGAATACCATGTGGAAGATTTACTGTCAAATGATAGTTATCAATAATTGCCAGTCATTAGGGCAACTTTCTTAACATCAAAGCATATATTTATGCTTTATGTACCAAAGCAAATAAAACTTTCATATGCTAGTGCAAGTTTACACTCTGCGGTGTGTGAGTTTTCCTTAAATTGACTTTTTATCCTTTAGGGGAAGTTGTATATTTGTTGAAATACAACTAAGTGCAATATGATAGGTTAGAAAGAATAATGGAGGATTGAAAGTCGTGAGCTCATATTAGTGCTAGGAAAACTTTTCTTTTTCCCCTTTGAAGTAATATAAAAGCAAATTGTCAATAGAAGAATTGCTATGAAGTGCCAAAGCCTTAAAAATCATCTTAATTACACCGCAACTGAGTCAATCAACAAACTGGCTCATCATGGCGATGGTTCATCCTATACTGGGATCCATGAAAAAGTTACAAAATAGCAATGGTATTAATAACTAACTTTTGTGTACTGCTTTATAATGAAAAAAAAAAAAAGACTTTGGCATTTATCTTCTAATGTAATCCTCAAAAGACCATGTGAACCATGCATACCTAAGCTTCAAAACTTTGAAGAGAATTTACAAGATGTTTAGCAAATGAACTAAACCTCCTACAAAGCAACAAAAAATATAATGTTAGTGTGTAGATAGAGCAAACTGGATGCAGGGGCTGATTATAAAGTAATGATTCTATATTATTACAAGTTTCTTCCCCACTCCTCCCCACTCCACCCCCCCCAAAAAAACCACATACATGTAAGTTTTTCTTCCAAATTGTCCAAAGCTAGAAAGCTACATACTTACTATGCTGAGTTTTCATGTCATTTAACTTGTGGGTACTCCCTCTTTGAAACTATTTTCTGAGCTGACTGTTGAAAGAAAAATGTTTTCATTGCTTTGTAGTTGCATTTTGTTTTGATTATAATAACTATTACCCAAAGTTTAAAATGAAATTTTGTTGTCTCTTAAAAATTTGAATTTGCCTTCAAATGATACAAATTGGGCACTTAAAAAAGATGTCATGAATTTTAAAAGAAAACTTTTTTATATAATTAAAAATATATATGTTGGGGTCAGGCGAGAGAGGGGAGAACCATTCAAAATGACAGACACCTAAGATGGCCGCGGTTCCCGCCATCACCCTCCTGCGACAACGACCGCATCAGACCTGGGAAGCAAACTCAAAGGGGAGACCAAAACCTCTCTCCTCCCACCAATGAACCAATGAGGAACCCCGCAGCTGAATTCGGCCCTTATTAGGAAAACTCGACAAGGTCTCAGTACCTCCTCTCCGGACTTCCCCAGCGGAACCCCATATAAGCCCCTACCTCTTTGCCCCACGTGCGACTTCCCGACTCTCTTTCCCCCAGAGTCGCGGAACCTCGCCCGAGGGTGCTTGCAATAAAGCCGGTCCTCGAATGCTCGCTTGCCTTGGTGCCTTTATTCCACTCAATCAGTCTGCGATCAAACCTAACATTTGGTGCCGAAACCCGGGAGGAGATGGAGCCCCTGCGCTGGCCCGGAGGCTCTCTCCTCCTCCTTCGGACTGGGACTCCGCTCTCTTCCTCTGCTCGGACTACGACCATCCTGCGGTGAGTGTTCCCTGGGTTCCAATCCCTCCCGGGACGTCCTGTCCTAATCGTGGCCGCGTCAGGGCAGGCCCTCCTCTGCCACCTGGTGGCTCCCCGGTTCCGGAGGGTGTAGGAGACGTCCTCACCCCACGGTAACCCCTTCTCCTAGCTGCAACTCACCTCGCGGACGAGGGGACGCCTTCCTCCGGGTCTTGAGTTGACAGGGAAGGAACCATGGGAACTTCTCAGTCCCGATTTGACCCTAAAACACCTCTG
>PISX010023050.1:0-30508 GCA_004024625.1 Mellivora capensis
CCTGCTGAGCAGGAAGCCTGATGTGGGGCTCTATCCCAGGACCCTGGGATCATGACCTGAGCCGAAGGCAGAGGCTTTAACACACTGAGCCACCCAGGCGCCCCTCCAGAGGGGTTTTGATGGACACCTTGTGTGTTTATGCAGGGACTGGTAATTCTGGCCAGTGGGGGAAACAGAATTAATAGCAAAATCTCCCAAACCAGAGAACCTCCAGACAAACGTAGAAGAGAAAGAAAACACTTAAAAAAAAAAAAAAAAAAAAAAAGATTTTATTTATTTACTTGAGGAGAGAGAGGGAAAAGCAAGTCCCCCACCAAGCAGGGAACCCAGTGTAGGGCTTGATCCCAGGACCCAAGACCATGGCCCAAGCCAAAGGCAGGCACACAACCCACTGGGCCACCCAGGAGCCCCAAGAAAATACTTTTATTACAGAATAAGCATTAAAGCAGATTGTGGTGCCAATTGTAGGCAATCTACCAAATGATAAAGACCGAAAGAAATCTCACCCTTTCATACAGCCAAGCAGATATAACTTATTATATTCACATGCTCAAGGAAAACAACAATTAGGCCTCAAGTGAGAGGATTTGACAGCACTTGAAATTTGGGGTGACCATCCGTGTGTTAACTGGCTTTTTACCAAGTTGAAGTATACTTACATCTTTAGGACAGGAGTATTTCTGCACCATGGAACTTGCTCCTACTGGAGTTAGGCTCCTACCATCATGCAGAAAATGAGGGGTGGGCATGCTATCCCACTTGATGCTCACGTCAAAGAGGTTGATCCCATGCAGTTGAGAAAGACATTCTTAGAAGGGCCCTAGCCTTTGGCTAAGGTCATGATCCCAGGGTCCTGGGACCAAGCCCTGTGTCGGGCTCCCTGCTCAGCAGTCTCCTTCTCCCTCTCCTTCTGCATCTCCCCTCCACTCGTGTTCTCGCAAATAAATAAAATCTTAAAAAAAAAAAAAAAAAAAAAGACATTCCTAAACCTGAAAGCTGAAAAAAGCTTTCTTCAGCTTTAAAGGATTTAGGTATATTTCAAAGCTATGAAGAATGAAATTATAAGATTGCTAAACTGAACATTCTAAGAAAAGGGAGGTGAAGGAAATCTTTTCCCTTATTTTGAGCTCAGAGTATTATACTTCCTATGTTGTATGTGTATTTGTCCCTACCACAACCAGGGCTAAGGCCCTGATCACCTAGGGCTGGTGAGCACCTAAATTCCCACAGACACAGAATTTGGGTAGCTGGGGTGGCCTTGAGCACACTGTGCTCCTGTGAAAGGGTCTGAGCACAAAGGAGGGGGTAGGACTGGACAAGGCTCCCCAAGGACACAGAGCAGGGAGACAGCTCAGGCTTGGTTGAAGGACTGTGCCATAGACACAGACTTAGGTTGGGGCTGTGCTCTGCCTTATTCCTGTGTACCTGTAGGCAGATGGCATCATGAGGGGCTTGTCAAAGCCTAGGTTGATAGAGGCCCAAGGTTGCTGCAGGAGACTCAGAGCCAGGTTTTCTGTGGCCACTTGGGAGGGTTTGTGTGCAATCTTAGCACAGGCTCTGTAACCCCACTTCCTGAGAGGGGGGCTGTGTGTGTGGGCACGCGTGCATGCCTGGATCCAGGGAATAGATATTGACTTAATTCCCCCCATTTTTTTTTAAAGATTTTATTTATTTATTTGACAGACAGATGACAAGTAGGCAGAGAGGCAGGCAGAGAGAGAGGAAGGGAAGCAGGCTCCCTGCTGAGCAGAGAGCCCGACGTGGGGCTCGATCCCAGGACCCCGGAATCATGACCCGAGCTGAAGTCAGAGGCTTTAACACACTGAGCCACCCAGGCGCCCTCCCCCCATTTTTTTAAGAGTGCATTTATTTATATGACAGAGAGCAAGAGAGCACAAGTAGGCAAAGAGGCAGCCAGAGGGGGGAGGAGGCTCCCGGCTGAGCCATGAGCCATATGGGGAACTCCATCCCAGCACCCTGGGATCATGACCAATCAACAAGCAAATTTAAAGTTAAATACATTATGGAGACAGAGGTCCCATTAAGCACCACTCACCCAGATCTCGTTCCCCTTCCTGCTCCCTCCCAAGGATTTCTGTCTATTAATCTGTTCGTGTGTTTCTCTTTCCTGATTCCTCCCACTGTTTCTCCTTTCCTGTGATTCCCCTGTCTCCGCCCTGTTTTCTCCCCTTTTCTCTCTTTCACCACATCTACACTTTCCGGGGAACTCTTGAAACCTATTTCACCTTCCCTTACTCTTTCGGACTGTCCCCATCTCCACAGATTTCGGCCTCTCTCTCCCCCCACCCGTGTCCTCTCTGCTCCCCAGTTCCGTTCCCTCTTTCCTGTCACAGCCTCTGGCTAAGCTCTCGCACTGCTGTTTCTCTCGGGGCGGTCATCCCTACCGCCTCTCTGTCCCAGCATCGTCTACCCAAAACCTTCTTCTCCTTCCCACGGTCTGCGTCAAGTGCGTCGCCCTGAAAGCCCGCACCGAAGAGGTCTCGGTCCCCTCACTGCACGCGCGGCTGCACGGGGGCGTCTCAGGAGGGCGGCGCGGTCTGCGGGCCGAGCCGGGCCAGGCTGTGGCGCGAGGCGCACACGCCTGTCTCCCTCGACTCCCACGGCGCGGGTGCGAGCGGTGCCCAGGACGGCGTGAAGCACGGAGACAGCGCGGCAGGCGGCGGGAGGGCGGCAGGCGGGGACCGACTCCGACGATGGGAACCGAAAGGCCCCGGGACCCCCGGGCCGGCAGCGCCGCCCGCAGGATTCTGTGTGTCTCCGCGACACGCTACTTACCGCGGTGGGAGGCGCGGGTGAAGGGGCGCGAATGTGCGTGGAGACCCCAGGAGTGCAGGCCTGGGGACCGAGATTCTGACGTAGCGAACAGAAAGGACCGAAAACAATGGAAGCCGTCCTGAGCTTTTAAGCGACCCAGTCGCGTCGGGGCCCACAGGGCTGTAAAAAACTGCGCGTGCGCGCTGGTGGAAGGGCAGGGCTGCGGCGCGGCCGGAGTGGAGCGCTTCCGGCAAAGGGAAGGATAAGCTAAGCTTCCGCCCAGTGGGAGAACTCGGCGGACCCGGACGGAGCGCACCCGGCAATAGGCAGGTTGTGAAAAGTGGCCGGTCCGGGCCGCGCACCGTCTGAGGGCGGGGCTTCGGTGGAGCGCTTCCGGGAACGACCCGGACACACACACCGGCCAGAAGGGGGCTGCGTGGACGGGATGGGCGGAGCTTGGGGGAGCGCTTCCGGTAATGGGAGGAAAAAGGCTACGATCCCTCCACAAAGAACCGGAGGAGGGGGGGGCCGAGCGGAAGTTGGGCTGAGAGCTTCCGGCACTGGGCGCACGCCCACGAACCCCCTGGCTGGATCTTCAAGGGTGAGGCCAGGATCCTTGGACGGCCTGTGGGTGGGGCCTGGTTTCCTCCCGCCGGCTCCCAGGACGAGTCTGTCTTTGGGATTTCCAACCTTTTGAATTTCTGTCTCTTCCTGTGGGACAAGCGCGCTGCCTAATTTAAGTGATGTCTCCAACAGTGTGAGGTAGAGCTATAGTCGTTTGGGCCACTTAGGTTGAAAGCTAACATATTTACGGTTTCTCAAGCTGAGACGGTTTTCGTTAAAAACGGTTTTGTCCTAGAGGTAGAGACGCTGCTCCTTGGAGAGGCCAACCAGACTCCGTGGTCTGGGACCCGTTCCTTGGTAGTGAGTGGATGTGGTTCTTCAGCTGGATCCAAAATGGGCCAGGGCTGGGTCCAGAATTTAATTTAAGCAATTTAGCTAAGTAAGTAACCTACCTGTCTGTAAAAGGGATGCAAACTGGAATGTGAAATGGGAAAACCTACCAATGCGAAATATTGCCATTTTTTATCAACATTTTCCAGCCACAGTGCTATGAAACTAGAAATTACTCATAAGGAAAATTCTGGAAAGAGCACAAATACAGGTTAAATGGTACAATCAATAAGTCAAACAAGAAATCAAGAGATCAAAATTTACACTGAAACAAAAAAAAAAAAGTCCAAAATATTTGGAATGCAGCAAAAGCAGTTCTATCAGGAAAGCAATACAACCCTACCTCAAGAAGCAAGAAAATCTCAACTTACATTTGAGGGAGCTAGAAAAAGCAGAACAGAGAAACCTAAAACCGACAGAAGAAAATAATAAAGATTAGAGCAGAAATAAATGAAATAAAAACTAAGGAAACAATAGAACAAAATGAAACCAGGAGCTTGTTCTTTGAAAAGATCAACAAAACCGATAAACCTCTAGCTGGACTAATAAAAAAAAAAAAACACCTCTAAAACAAAAACAAAACAGTGGACTCTGGGAACATCAGAAATGAAAGAGGAGAAATAACAACTGACACCAAAGAAATACAAACAATTTTAAGGGAATATTATAAGGGCGCCTGGGTGGCTCAGTGGGTTAAAGCCTCTGCCTTCAGCTCAGGTCATGATCTCAGGGTCCTGGGATGGAGCCTCGAATGGGGCTCCTGCTCAGCAGGGGGCCTGCTTCCCCTTCCCTCTCTGCCTGCCTCTCTTCCTACTTGTGATCTCTCTCTCTCTCTCAAATAAATAAAATCTTTTAAAAAAAATTATGAGAAACAATATGCCAACAAATTAGGCAATGTAGAAGATACGGATAGGTTCTCAGAAATATAAATTACCAAAACTGAAGCAGGAAGAAACAGAAAATTTGAACGACCAATTATTAGCAATGAAATTAAATTAGTAATCAAACACTCCCAACAAACAAAAGTCCAAGACCAAATGGCTTCACAGGCAATACTCTGATACCAAAACCAGATGAAGACACCATGGTGTGGGGGTTGGGGGGAGAACTACAAGCCAGTATCCTTGGTGAACACAGATGCAAAAATTCTCAACAAAATACTAGCAAACCAAATCCAATAATACGTTAAAAAAATCATTCACCATGATCAAGCAGTATTCCTGGAATGCAAGCATGGTTCAATATTCATAAATCAATGTGATACATCACATTAGTAAGAGAAAGTATTAAAAAACATGATTATTTCAACAGATGGAGAAAAAGCATTTGACAAAGTACAATGTCTAATCATCATAAAAACACTCAATAAAGTAGGTTTAAGGGGAACATACCTCAACATAGTAAAAGGCCTTATATGGAAAACCTATAGCTAACTCAATGGGGAAAACAGCTTTTCACCTAAGGTAAGGAAAATGACAAGGATGTCCACTCTCACCACAGTACTGGAATTCCTAGCCAAGGAATCAGACAACACCACAAAAAGTCATCCAAGTACTAAGGAAGAAGTAAAGCTTTTACTATTTGCAGATAACTTGATACTATACATAGAAAAACTGTAAAGACTCCATCAAAAAACTACTAGTACTTATAAATTCAATAAAGTTGAAGGATATAAAATCAATATACAGGAATGTTACACTTCTATATTCTGATAATGAAGCAGCAGAAAGAGAAAACAATCCCATTTACAATTCCACCCAAAATAATAAAATACCCAAGCATAAATGTAACAGAAGAGATGAAAGACTTCTCTGGAAACTATAAAACACTGATGAAAGAAACCAAGGACAACACAAGAAATGGAAAGACGTTCAATGCTCCTGCACTGGAAGAACAGATACTGTTAGAATATCTATGCTATTCAGGCGCCTGGGTGGCTCAGTGGGTTAAGCCTCTGCCTTCGGCTCGGGTCATGATCTTAGGGTCCTGGGATCGAGTCCCACATCTCTGCTGAGCAGAGAGCCCACTTCCCCCTCTCTCTCTGCCTGCCTCTGTGCCTACTTGTGATTTCTCTCTGTGTGTCAAGTAAATAAATAAAATCTTAAAAAAAAAGAATATGCTACCCAAAGCAATCTACATATTTAATACAATCCCTATCAAGATACCAACAGTATTTTTCACAGAACTAGAAAAAACAATCCTAAAATTTGTATGGACCCATGAAAGACCTTGAATAGCCAAAGCAATCTTGAAAAAGAAAAACAAAGAGGGAAGGAAAAGGGAAATAAAAAGTAAAATAAATAAAAAGAAAAACAGGGGTGCCTGGGTGGCTCAGTGGGTTAAAGCCTCTGCCTTCAGCTCAGGTCATGATCTTAGGGTCCTGGGATCGAGCCCCGCATTGGGCTCTCTTCTTGGCAGGGAGCCTGCTTCCTCCTCTCTCTGCCTGCATCTCTGCCTACTTGTGATCTCTGTCTGTCAAATAAATAAATAAAAATCTTAAAAAAAAGAAAAAAAGAAAAACAAAACTGGATGTCTCACAATACCAGACTTCAAGTTATATTACAAAAGTGTAGGAATCAAAATGTATGGTACTAGCACAAAAACAGACACATAAGCCAGTTGAACAGAATAGAAAACCCAAAAATAAACCCATAATTATATGGTCAATTGATCTTTAACAAAGGAGGCAAGAATATGCAATGGAAAGAGAGTAACTTCAACAAATGGTGTTTGGAAAACCAGGCAGCTACCCACAAAGGGATGAAACTGGACCACTTACCTACACCATACACAAAAATAAACTCACAATGGATTCATGATCTAAACGTGAGAACTGAAACCGTAAATATCCTAGAAGAGAGGCAGTGATTTTTCTTACATTGGTCATGCAACATTTTTCTAGATATGGCTTCTTAGGCAAGGGAAATAAAAATAAACTACTGGGACTATATGAAAATAAAAAAGCTTCTGCACAGTGAAGGAAACAATCAACAAAACTAAAAGGCAAATTGTGGAATGGGAAAAGATATTTGTGAATGACATACCTGACAAAGGGTTAGTATCCAAAATATATAAAGAACTGATACAACTCAATATCCAAAAACCAAATGATCCAATTAAAAAATGGGCAGAAGTCATGAATAGACATTTCCCCAAAGATGACATTCAGATGGCAGCAGATCTTGGAAATATGATCAACATAACTCTTCATTAGGGAAATGGAAATTAAAACTACAATGAGGGACGCCTGGGTGGCTCAGTTGGTTAAGCGGCTGCCTTCGGCTCAGGTCATGATCCCAGCGTCCTGGGATCGAGTCCCACATCGGGCTCCTTGCTCAGCAGGGGGCCTGCTTCTCCCTCTGCCTCTGCCTGCTGCTCTGTCTGCCTGTGCTCCCTCTCTCGCTCTCTCTCTGACAAATAAATAAATAAAAATCTTAAAAAAAAAAAAAAAAAAAAAAAAAAAACTACAATGAGCTATCACCTCACACCTGACAGAATGCCTAAAATCCAAAACTCAGGAAAAAGACAAGAGCTGGTGAGGGTGTGGAGAGAAAAGAAACCCTCTTGCACTGTTGATGGGAATGCAAACTGGTGCAGTCACTGTGAAAAACAGTATGGAGGTTTCTCAAGAAGTTAAAAATAGAATGACCCCATGATCCATTAATTACACTGCTGGGTATTTACCTCCTAAACACAAAAACAGTAATTTTCAAAAGGATACATGCACCCTAAAGTTATTGTGACATCATTTACAAATGGCCAAATTATGGAAGCAGCCCATGTCCATCAACAGCTGAGGGTAAAGAGATGTGGTGTATATATACAATGGAATATTTTCAACCATTAAAAAAAAAAAAAGAATGGAGGCACCTGGGTGGCTCAGTGGGTTAAGCCTCTGCCTTCGGCTCAGGTCATGATCTCAGGGTCCTGGGATCGAGCCCCACATCAGGCTCTCTGCTCAGTAGGGAGCCTGCTTCCCCCTCCCCCTCTGCCTGCCTCTCTGACTATTGTGTGATCTCTCTCTGTCAAATAAATAAATAAAATCTTTAAAAAAAAAAGAATGAAATCTTGCCATTTGTTAACAACATTGATAGAGCAAGGAACTATAATGCTAAATGAAATAAGCCAGTCAAGGAAAAACAAATGGTATATGATTTCACTTGTATGTGGAATTTAAGAAACAAAACAACCAACCAAAGGGGAAAAAAGAGAGAGATACAAACTAGGAAAGAGACTCTTAACTATTGAGACCAAACTGATGGTTACCATAGGAGATTTGGGGGCGGGTAGGCTAAACAGTGATGGAGATTAAGGAATGCACTTGTCCAGATGAACACTGGGTGAAGTATGAAAGTGCTGAATCACTATATTGTACATCTGAAACTAATATTACAGTGTATATAGCTGGAATTTAAATTTTAAAACCTTAATAAAATAGCAAAACACCAACACCAACACCTAGCACCAAACAATTTCAAGTTTCCGTCTTTACAGGGAGAGGGGAGAAAAGAAAGGAAAATTGATGCTAATCTGTAAGGCAAGTAACTTTCTTTTTTCTTTCAGCTCTTAAAAATCTGCCTGAAGGGGTGCCTGGGTGGCTCAGTGGGTTAAGCCTCTGCCTTCGGCTCAGGTCATGATCTCAGTGTCCTGGGATTGGGCCCTACATCAGGCTCTCTGCTCAGCGGGGAGCCTGTCTCCCCCCCACACATCCTCCCCTCCACCACCTGCCTCTCTGCCTACTTGTGATCTGTCAAATAAATAAAATCTTAAAAAAAAAAAATTCTGCCTGAAGACCACCAAAGAACACTGCCACATACTTAAGAAATCAGCCTGGTTCTCCTGCCCACTCTCCACTCTATGCACTATAATTCAGTAAGGGCAGAAGGGTGGAAGTGTGCAAGGGTAAGAGCAAACTGGGGACAGATGGCCTCAGGGTGCCAGGTAACCTCTGAAACCTGACAACCCACAGCAGTTGATCATTGCACAGCTACATGACCTTAGTGCCTCACCCCAAACTCTCAGAAGAGTGGCTATTGAAAAGAAATCACTTTCTTTTCAGGGTTTATCCTCTGGTTGCTCCAAACTTAAGATTTCAAAGGAAGGTGAAAGGCGGGGGGGTGGGGGGGGGAAGAGGACTTAAAAAGGGGGGTGGTGTAATTAAGATTTTTTCCAAAGCTATAGCCTCTGCCCTAAAAGTAATCAAATCCATACTAACTTTGGAGAAAGTGTTAAAAAGAGCTCCATTTAAGATTCCAAAGGAAAACACCTACAAGAAAGTACAGGAAGGATGCCTGGGTGGCTCAGTGGGTTAAAGCCACTGCCTTCAGCTCAGGTCATGATCCCAGGGTCTTGGGATCGAGTCCCACATCAGGCTCTCTGCTCCGCAGAGATCCTGCTTCCTCCTCTCTCTCCGCCTGCCTCTCTGCCTACTTGTGATCTCTGTCAAATAAATAAATAAAATCTTAAAAAAAAAAAAGTACAGGAAGACAAAAATGTCAACTTGATTTTCAAGAAGCATCATTCCACTGGTGTGACCCAGATGCCACCACCCAGTACCTGGCCCCTGCCGTGCCCCCAGTAAAAGTTGGGAAAGGAACTTTATGGGAAGTTCCAAGTGCAGACTGTGAGGTTTCCAGCACCCAGGACTCCCAGGAGGCACTGGGTGGGGTCGCCACATGCCAGTGAAGGTCTGGAACTGGAAGGCTCTACCACAGCTCCCCTGGTGGCACCGAGCTGCAGTTTTCCATCCCAGCATGCTCCCTCCCTCACGGGACTCCCCCTCCCCCCCTTTCCCCAAATATCCAGCTTTCTCAGTGCCAAGCCTCAGTCCTCAGGGCTCCCAGAAGTGTTGGGTGTGGGCTGGCATAGCACCCTCATGTCCTCCCTGTGGTCTAGCCAACACTGGCTATCGTATCACTCAAGTCCCCAGTTCCCAGGGGCTTTGGTGGCTACTGGCAAGCTCTTTGAGATCCAAGTGACTACATCCAGAATGCGTTCAATGTAGCCACCACTGGGGTGGGGGGTGTGCCTTCCTGGCTCCAAGGTATGAAAAGGGGACTGTGGATGGGCTCCTAAAGAGTCTCACTGTGAGAAAGGGAGAGTCCCAATATGTGGACCCATCCCAGGTGCTGGAAAGTGGGAGCTAGGGAAGTTCCACCTGAAAGTGAGAAGTGCTGCTACCTGTGGGAGTTTTCCTCAGGATAAAAGTATTAAAAACTTAGACTAGTAACATTAACAATAAACATGTCCAGGAACTTACATATCTTTGAATGGCACCAAAGGACCCTGAATTTTGATATGGCTGTTGTCTGTTCCTCTTATGTACAAACACATCACTAAGGTGAAAGATGTTGCTAAAAATTATAGGACTATTATCATTTCTAATGGGGAACCAATGGTAAGTGGAGAGTATTGAATTGCAGTCGACATGATAAATGTAGCCCATACATTATATTCCCATGCAGGATCCTCTGACTCTGAAGACAAAATAATTATCAGCCATTGCAAGCTGGAAGAATGGCTTCAGGAATGTGACCATCAGAACAATCTTATCATAACCAGTATTCAGAATCACTGGAAATTTCTCTCTTCTCTACCATTATCTCCTTTACTCTACTGGGCCCAGGGTGAGGTCCACAGATTTGATTCTCAAGCACCTGACTCTAGCCAACTCTTTAGCCCTGCTTCCTAAAGGAATCCCCCAGACAGTGGCAGCTCTTGATTTGAAAGATTTCCTAGGTGATGTCAGATACACACTTGTTTTCTATCTTCACAGAGTAGGAAGGGGTGTGCCCATCAGCAGCACCTGTCTCTTGAGTATCTTCCAGGGTATCAGTCACCCCCAGAAACTCCACCATGGGCAGAACTTAAAGTGAAAGCTTCCAGGCACATTGGCTCCTTTGTTTCCTGGTGCTGGATCCTGCTAATACTGGTAAATATCACTTTTCCTGTGTATGTGACTGGCAAATGGAACAATGCAAACATCACAATGAAAAATTATTTGGGATACTGTTCTGGAGTAGGTAATAAAACCACATTATCACTACAGGTAACACTGTTATCAATTCTCTGATATTTGCTGCTTGGGGGTCATGCTCTGGGCCAGTGGCTCCATGGTTTCCATCATGCATAAGCGTAAGCAGTGGGTCAGACACATCCATACCAACAATCTCTCCCGGGTCCAGAGTCACCCAAAGAATCCTTGTATCATTTTATACCATTTTCCACCTTCCAAGTCTGCATTGTTATTAATAATTCCAGTTGGTTGCTCTGCCTTAAGCAACAAATTTTTCCCAACTGTAGGCCTCCATTCTATGAGCCACGGCTCCAGTGTCTCCTGGCCGTTTTGTGTGGACAAGGAACAAAATCTCCTGATGTCATCGGAAATGTAAAGTGGGGCATCTGGCCAGCTCATTCAATAGAACATGAGACGTTTGACTGCATGGGTTGTAAGTTCAAGTCCCACACTGGGGCTTGAGTATAACATAAATAAAGAAATGAAACATATAAAGTTATGTTTATGCACAACATCCATTGTTTATTCACTCCTCTTCACAGAGTTCTATAGTGATGACACAGTCACCTTACAAAAGATGTTGGACTGAAGTTGTGTCCAATAATAAACCACAAATACAACAACTGTAAATGGAGTACCGCATGATTATTATGTAAATCCTTTCATAACTGTTATTATAGTGGAGTAGTTTGAATCTATGAAATAATAAAACATGGGTCCTGACACAACCTGGATATTATGGGGATGTCTTTGAGGACAGAACTTCCAGTTTGACATAACACATTTATCCAGAAATTAACCACGGAATGTCTGGTAAAGTTCCATGAAAAAGGAACAGTATGTAAGATGGCCATTCAAGAAACTGAACAAAATGTTCTCTGGGAAAAATGAAATAAAATGGGGTAAGCGGAAAAGGAAATCTGGTTCAGGTAATATGTGTGTTTGGGGTCAAGGTATGAAATTAGTACATTACAACTTTATAGAGATGATGGTTGTTGGAAGGATAATTATATGGAGGGAGAGAAGCACATTTTTTTTTTTCCTGTAAAAATATCCAGATTAAACTATAGTGGGAAAAATGAAAGCACGAAGATGTATGGCCAATTGTTTAAAAGACATCAGGTGAGTGAGAAACAAAAAGGCAAAAGGTCTACGATAAGGTGGTATGGGTTTGGGGAACTCTAGAGACTTTTCTGTATCACATGAAGATGACAATTCTCATGCTGGAAAGAGACCTGGGGGCACTCATTATGAGCAGGTAAGTGGAGTTTTTGACTAAACCTGTAGCAGCTTAGGAAGAGTCATTTAGAGGGAAAGTCAGGAATCCTGTTTATGTGCAGTTTGTGGCAGGAGGATTTCCACAAGGACAAAACAGTCGTTACTCAAGTACGGGAAAAATGACAATATAGCTATCTCTGTATTTACCTAATGAAGCTGTAGTAAAATATTAAGTATTCAATAATTTGAAGAGAATTAGCTTGACATAATGAATCTTGTTATACTGAGCCCTGTGGCACAGAAACAGAGCAACACTATTTTTAAGATGATAAGACACACTCAAATATTTGCCACTCATTAGACCACAAATCAAGATGTAATACACACACACACATTTATATGAATACAGGTCTGTGCATGTGTGGTTAGTTGTTAGACTGTTTTTCAATGAGTAATAGTACTGGAAAACTGCATATTAATAAATATAAAAACAGTACCACTTACAATGACTATAAGGACAACCTACATTAAACTCTATTATACAGTCCGGTTGGCAATTTACTAGGTTAAAATGTCAGGAGATTATATTTCATTATTTTACTTTAATCCTAATGTTTTAACTTATGAAAAAAATTGGCTGAATAGAGTCAAACAGTGTTAGATTATAACAAGAGCAATTACCAATGTATGTTCAATGTAATAGTGATAAGTTGGGATTAGATTTACCAACATGCAATAACATGTTCTGCATTACCCACGGTCTATTTTCTTATCTTTCTATCTTCTGTGTAAATTTTCAGTAATTCTCTACTTTACCTTTATTTAGGAGGTTTTACACTCAATATCTTCATGTTTCACCTAGGAATTAGAGCACATCTTTTAAAAACAAATTACAGTACTATTTAATATCTTTACAATAACAAAAGGACATGAAAACAGCAACCTACTTACCTTTAGCTGAATTTTAAAAAACTGGTGATAGTTATTTAAAAACAATTTTTCAAGATACACGTATAGGTCTTAAGTACAAAGCACAGTAAAATAGCACAAAGTAAACACATCTCTGTATCTATGTTGTAGTTCAAAAAAAAAGCAGATTTTTTTTTGTTAAGCTTTCCAGTTACCATGCACCACAGTAAACAATAATGTAACATTTAACAGCATAGATCACTTTTCAAAGTGTCTCTTTGGCACTTTACAGAAATGGACCCATACAGAATAGAATATTTGACTTTACATTCCAAATGATTTCATGAACTCATTGACATACATTATAGGTCATTTACTAAATGAGTTCCATTGTGTGGACTCAACACTTAATAGACTTTCTTTGTGTAAATTATCTAACAATTACTTTGACCTTTCACTCCTGATGCACATGTAGGTGTTTCTCAGTTTGGGGCTATTATGCCAATAGCTCTGCTATGTAAATGCTAGAATTTGTGCTTTGGTGACAAACGCACAAATTTCTGTTGGTTACATATCGAATGGTAAATTTCATGGTCATAGGCTTACATCTGTTCAGTTTTCATTCATACTTCCAATACTTTTCAAAATATTTTACCAATTCTCACAGCCATCACCATTTGTATAGAGATTCCTTATTTACTTATGTACATTCTTCAAGGTGGGCTCAAGGTAGAACAGTGTTTGTGAAGAAAACTCCACAGGCATTTGTCATCAGTGTGTGGGTGAGAATATAGCACATTTGTTTCAACCTTCTGCTGTGAGGGTTTCACTGAGTGGGTGAATTGTTTGTTGGAAAGTTAGAGACATTACTCTCAATAGCCCTGTATAGGACATTCCTTCTCTGCCAGTAGGTAAAGCTGATAAAATGTGACAAATTCAAAATCCTTTTCCAATTACAGTTTATTGGAATTATGTGGGCAATGTGCAATGCTCATTCTAGCAGTAAAGATGTAACAGACTTCTGGAATATCAAAGAAAATGTAAAACTGTGTCAGATTCTGCCATTTGGAGTCTCTGACAAAGGCTGGAAGTCTCCCATCGGGAAGACTCCCTTGGGGTTTGGACTCAGTTTTGTTTTTAAAGATTTGAGAGAGAGAAAGAGAGAGAGACAAAGCACAAGCAGGGAGCAGGGAGGAGCAAAGGGAGAGGGAGAAGCAGACTCCTGCTGAGCAGGGAGCCCAATGCAATGCAGGGCTTGATCCCAGGACCCTGAGATCATGCCTGAGCCAAAGGCAGATGCTTAATTGACTGAGCCACCCGGGCACCTCTGGACTCAGGTTTCACATAACACAGATAAACTGCTTTTGGAAAGCAGCCACTAGCTTACTTACTGAACATTTGTCAAAAGTGAAGCATGACCCATTCAGGACTTGTGACTATCTGGTGTAACATTCCCATGTTGATGAGGCAACTTGAACCCTACAACCAACAAGGCAGAGAGGTCCTGAAAGACTTGCTGTTCAAACGGAGAAAGTATACTCAAGAATGAATCCTGACTGGCATCAGGAACACCTCAGCTCTACAGGAATGAGTCATATCTATAGCCCAATGCAGAGCCCCTGGCACCTCGAGGACCTCAGTGATCCCAGGTTCCCCTCATCGTCTGACACTGGTCCACTGACGGCTCACCAAAGCTGAAACCTCATGGATTCGCTGGGCTGGATGGTTAGCCTCTATGTCGGACATGCAGAAATGAGAGCGGATATGCTTGTTTTACTCAGTGGTCAGAATCCAGGATCGTGGGCTACTGCCCGTGTTGGAGTTATCTGACCTGCCACTTGAAAGACTACAGACTGAGATTAAGGGCACTCATCTGTGTGCAATACGCAGAGACAAATCACTGGCGCTGACATAATCGTCTGCATTCATTCATTCAGGAGCCATGGTGGGCGAACGCCTGTTCACTGGAGAAATGGACTATAATCAGGCTGTTGACCAAACCTAGAATTTTCTTTTTTAAACTTTCTTGTTTTTTATAAGTAAACTCTACAGTCAACGTGGGGCTCAAACTCACAACCCCAAGATCAAGGCTCACGTGCTCTATCGAGCCAGCCAGGTACACCAAACCTGTTTCATAACTACCACTGCATCGTACCACTGCGGGTCTTCTGTTTGGCTGACAGAAGGCTGTCATGTTTGGGAGGCCCTCATCCGTTCAAAAAATCCTTTTACTCTCTATCCTAAAGCTTGCTTTCTTCTTACATTTCCTATGAATTCTCTCTCCCATGACAACACTAGGCTCTACTGCTGTCCTGGGACTGCATCAGTCATGTGAGGAAAAGGGATACAGGAAAAAAGAGATCAGCTGCGTCTAAGAAACAGCAAGTGCCATGTTACCTCACTTTTCTCTTCAGGCAAACCCTCCAGGTTACCACAACAGGAGACAAGGTTACCAGGGTGAAGGCAGAATGCAGAGCGATGATGCAGGAGGCTGAGAATAGCTTTTGGGGTGGTATGCACACAAGATGAAAATGAGAAGCACCGGAACTAGGATACTAAATCGCATGACCTGTAACTGGGATAGGAAGGCACGTGCATGCGCAATGCCCTCCCTCAACCACATTCCACAGAAGGGTCCCACATGATGTGCAACTGAGCCTTGCACGGAAGGCGCCACCCCAAAGGAGCAATCTGAGACTGGCAAAGGTTAAATTTCACCGAAGTCAGGACCCAGAAGTTCCGCCACCAAACCCAAGTAATAATCCTCATACTATACCAGAACCCACCCTTATACTTCTGTTCTTATCTCATACCGTGTGAAAACAAAATAATCTTCCCACTGCCACTTTAGGAAATGCATGTCTAGGTGCATGTATTTCATTTCAGGGACTGTGACATTCACCAATACTACATAGTATTCTCTTAGAATCACAGGGACTGCATAGACCCTGCTCACAGACCTTACGTGTACAGTCAGGATATTAGAAACCTAAAGAAAACTAGTTGTCTTGTGTGAGGACAGCTTCCCTCCTTAAGGCAGGACCTTTCCTCGGGTACCTCTGCTCTTCTCTTGTGTTTTGAGAACTTTGTCCAGAATAAGGAGTTTCTGACCCTGTTCTGAAGGGAAAGATGGAAGCTTCGTTCATTCAGACATTAAGAGAATTTCAATGGTGCTTCTGGAATCGTCTTCCCCTTTCCTCTGACCATCTGCCCACTTCATGCAGGATTAAAGGTGGTTCCAGAACAAAGTAACCCACCAATGCATAATAAAGCAGACACTTGAAACATCCAATCCTGTGGTTCTACTCCTGTGCTTCTGATTCAGTTCTAAGAAGCAGAGTAAGCCGCACATTATGTGGGGTGGAAGCACACGTCATTTCCAGTGCTCTGGAAAATTACCAAGGTGGTGACAAGTTTTAAGACTTTAAGTTTTAAGAATGATTTTTGGATGTACCTATAATGTCCTTTATTCCTATATGAACATAGGGCTGCACCTGAAATTTCTAAAAGCCACAGCATATCATGCTGCCTTTCTTTACTTTTTATTTTGAAGTAATTAGATACACAAAATGTGCAAATACCGTATGAAAAAGTCCTTATAAACTTCACCCCTTCACCCAGATTCCTCAGATACTTATATAATACAGCACAGTATATCATGCTATGACCCAGTAAACAAATTTACATCCAAGATCAGGGAGAAATTATTCCTACCCAAAAGCTGTCACTGTGCTGGAGATTCTTGTAAAGATGATGACTAAAGAGTTGGCTACAACCAGGCGCTTGACACTCAAATCTGTAGACTTCAACCTTCACATATGAGAAAAAGGAAGATATGCAGGTAAAGAAAGAAGAAAGAAACTCCCCAGGATTGTAATCAGCATCTGTGATACGAAGACTACTCCTCCCATCAAAAATCTGGAGGTCATCTGATGGCTCGCAACGAGTGATATCTTTCTTTGGGGGATCCTGCATGGGAACCTGAAGTTTCACCTACACTTACCATTTCAACTGAAAAACTATTGTTCTTCACTTATGCTTACTTCCCATTAAGACACATTTGCTTTAGGGGCACCTGGGTGGTTCAGTGGGTTAAGCATCTGCCTTCAGCTAAGGTTATGATCCTGGAGTCCCAGAATTGAGCCCCACATCAGGCTCCTTGGCCAGCAGGGAGTCTGCTTCTTCCTCTCCCTCTGCTCCTCCCCCTCTTGGTGCTTGTTCCCTCTTTCTCTCTCGCAAATAATTAAAATCTTTAAGAAAAAAATATTTAATTTTAGCTTCATTAAGAGCCTTCTGAGAGTTGAAAGGGGAATTCTAAAAAACACTCACAATGTAAGAATCTCTGCTGTCAAGGCACTTAAAGTCTTCATTCATCAAAAATCAGGGATGGGACTACTACCACTTTGGAGGAGACCTTAGGCACACAGGGTTGAGTGATTTCACTAACTTCACTCCTTGTTTAGCAGCAGTCTGGGGACTTAAACTTACTGGGGAGGTACCAAAGCACATGATTTAACCATTATGATATACCAAAAAAGCTGGATGGCTATGTTCTTACAATAATCTAGATCTAAAAAAAAATAATAATCTAGATCGACACTTAGGTGTTTTCATAACTTGTACTCATGTTTTAGATTACTGGTATATTTATAATTTTGGCTATAACCAGTTTCCATTTATGTGCAAAGATTTCTTTTATATGCCAATACCAATAACGCATAAAGCTTCTGAGACCTTAACAAACTGTATACTCAGATTGCCAATACAATACATCCAGAACCTGCACCATGACCAAGTTGGACTTAAATGACTGCAAGATTCAATCGGTATTAGTATGGTAACAGAGAGTCCTGTGTCTTGATGCCAGAAACAAGACAGAGTGGCACCTGTCACCAGAACTTCTGAACCACTTCATACGATGCACAAAAGTATGGTAAATAAAATACTAATGTACAATAACACCAAGGCTGTGGGATACAAGGTCACAGTACAAAACTTAACTATCTTCCTAGATACCAGCAAGGAACAAATGACTTGAAAATTAAAAATAAACCAACATTCACATTAGGACCAAAACAAGAAGTTCCACCACAGAAACCACTGTGGCAACACATGGAAGGTCTATGATGAAGACATAACATCATTAACAGATTTTCTACCGTAGGTCCAAATTCAATAATAAAGTAAACCTCACCACGACATCTAAACGAGTAAAATGACTGTATAAACTGAAGATAAATGGGCATTTCGATAGATGCCCCTGCTCCTTTGATACCCATTGTCTCAGGAATTTTAAATCACTTTTTTAATTTTTCTGCAGAGTTTGACATGTGATTTGATTAATCTTCAAGAACTAGACTTAGTTCTCACTAGTAAGAATTCTCTCAAGTACAGTACATTGTCCAACTTACTTAAGCAATTTACCACAAGTTGTATTTCTAGGGTTTTCTCCAACATGAAATCTTTGGTGATTCCTGAGGTCCAGTCATGGCACGAAGGCCATGCCATTCTTTTGTAAAGTTTCTTTGCAATATGCATTCCCTTATGACTCCAAATGTGAGATCATTTAATAAAAGCCTTACTACAGGCTCTACATCTATATCTTCATTCTGTGTATATTCTGGTGTCTACTCAGGCTTGAGTACTGCTTAAAGGCTTTACCACATTCATGACATGTGTAAGGTTTCTCCCCAGTATGAATTCTCTGATGAACTGTAAGGCTTGAATTCTGACTAAAGGCCTTGTCACACACGTTACATTTATATGGTTTCTCTCCAGCATGAATTCTCTTATGTTGAGTAAGATTTGAACTCCCGGAGAAGGCCTTTCCACACTCATTACATTTGTAAGGTTTCTCTCCAGTGTGAGTTCTCTCATGACCCCAAAGATGTGAACGGGTGATAAATTCCTTACCACACCGATTACATTTGTAAGGCTTCTCTCCAGAATGGATTCTTTTATGTTGAACAAGATTTGAACACTCAGAAAAGGCTTTTCCACACTCATCACATTTATAAGGCTTCTCTCCTGTATGAATTCGCTCATGACCCCAAAGGTGTGAACGTATCATAAAATCCTTACCACATACGTTACATTTATATGGTTTCTCTCCAGTATGGATTCTCTGATGCCTCGTGAGGTTTGAGAACCTGTTAAAGACTTTGCCACAATCATTACATTTGTAAGGTTTCTGCTCAGAATGAATTCTTTGATGAGTAGCTAAGGTTGTACAATGGCTAAAAGTCTTCCCACACTCTTTACATTTGTAAGGTTTTTCTCTTTTGGGTGTTTTCTGATGTTGTGACTGTAATGAAGAATGTGTAAGAACCTTCCCATACTTGTTAGAAATGTTGGTTTTGACACTAGAAGGAACTTTTGGAAGGGGTGAAACTGAGGACTTTTTGGTAGACTTCTCAACTTGGTCACTTTCATGAATTTCCTCTTGGGTTTCAAATCTTTGCAGTTCAGCCAGATGTGAATGAAAGCTTAATCCAAGCCTATTGTCCAAACAGTTCCTATACTTATTTCCTGAAGAGCCTGCCTTGTTTTTTAGTGCCTTATTTGTCGTATCATGTTTGTAGTATTGAGATTTACTATTTCTTACGGAAACACTATGCTTTACAGGGAAATTATTACAGAATTTGTGATGTTGTTGGTCTTCTCTACAAGTGAGATTTTTATAATGGGATGTAGTCATTCCTTTGTAATTTTTTTCTTCACATAGCCACTGAGTCTCAAATTTGTTCCCATCTTGCTGAACCCTCAAACCGAAGTCATCAAAGTCACGACTTACGTGTCTTTTCAAAATCAACGTTTGGAATAATTCTCCATTATTAATCTTGTCTTTTGGTGGTAATTCTTTGTTCATACATCTAGTAGAGATATCTGTAATATATAAATAGTGACAGGCTTCATATTAACTAAAGTAAAAGACAGATATTTTAGAAGGAAAAGTATTACACTGGGGCCCAGGTAGCTCAGTCGGTTAGGTGTCTGCCTTCAGCTCAGGTTATAATCCCAGCATCCTGGGATCGAAACCTGAGTCAGGCTCCCTGCTCACTGGCCGGGGACGGGGGGGCGGGGGGGGGCTGCTTTTCCCTCTCCCTCAAACAAATAAATAAAATCACACACAAAAAAGTATTACACCAAAAGCAGAATTCGTAATTACCAGAGTTACCAGGCTTCTCAACCATGGTGTGCAAATGTTTAGAAACACAAAAAACATAAGATTTCTCAGTAATGAAAGAGTGATTACAACGTAGTTCAAATCATTTTCAGGGAAGCCTAAAATACAGGAATTTTCCATAGCCACCCTGAAGCCTAAAAATCTCACAGGAGGGATAGAAGTGAATCATACTTGAAAAAAAAATATATTAAAGTCAATTCTTGAGGGGCACCTGAGTGGCTCAGTTGCTTAAGTGGCTGCCTTTGGCTTAGGTCATGTTCCCAGGGTCCTAGGATCAAGCCCTGATTTGGGTTCCCTGCTTAGCGGAGAGCCTGCTTCTCCGTCTGCTTATGCGCTCTCTCTCTCTCACACACTCTGCAAACTCTCTTTCTCTCTCAAATAAATAAAATCTTTTAAAAAAGGGCAAATTCCTTAATACTTATTGTCTACAATATTCAAATAACATTCAAAGATAATAAAATATTCTGAATACTTCTGCCAAAAACATAACCATGCCAAACAGGCATACTGTAATGTAATAATCAGTGAAACATGATTATATACCATAATATGTGTAGAAATTATGTGTTAATCATGATAAAAAATGATAAACATGTTAATAACCCAAAGTGAATCCAGAAGTAATTAATAAATATGTTCATTTATAAAAATTACACAATGGATACAGACTTCAAAATTCTTTTTTTTTTTTTTTTTTTTAAGATTTTATTTATTTATTTGTCAGAGAGAGAGAGCACAGGCAGACAGAGAGGCAGGCAGAGGCAGAGGGAGAAGCAGGCTCCCTGCCGAGCAAGGAGCCCGATGTGGGACTCGATCCCAGGACGCTGGGATCATGACCTGAGCCGAAAGCAGTCGCTTAACCAACTGAGCCACCCAGGCGTCCCCAGACTTCAAAATTCTAAAGAGTTCACCCAAAAGAGAAAAATGGGCTGAATTTCAGGAGAAGCACACGATATCATAAATGGAAAATATGTTGAAATCACCTATTTTGAAACATGGCTCTGACAAATATGTAATATCATAGAGATTAACAACAGGGAACTGTGATGTCAAAATGGCAAAGAAGGGAACACCAGGAGAATACTGCAGGAGATGAACTACCAAAAACGGTCCAAATGAACTTTATAAGAACCCTGGAAATTAAACACAGGATTCCAGCAACAAGGTCCACTCTTTTTTTTTTAAAAGATTTTATTTATTTATTTGACAGAGAGAGATCACAGTAGACAGAGAGGCAGGCAGGCAGAGAGAGAGGGAAGCAGGCTCCCTGCTGAGCAGAGAACCCAATGCGGGACTCGATCCCAGGACCCTGAGATCATGACCTGAGCCGAAGGCAGCGGCTTAACCCACTGAGCCACCCAGGCACCCCCAAGGTACACTCTTAATCAAGAAAAAGGTAGCTGTTTCAACTTGCCCTAAATCTGTGCCCTGCACCTCAGTTAGGAAGTGGCCTTGAAGATGGGAGTCTGCAAGGGGAACAGGCTTCCCAAACACAGGGAAAAGATGGGGTCTTCAAAGAATTGTGACTGGTTATTTGCTTCTTTAATCTGCCTGCTGGCTCCCTGAAGGACTGGCTCAAACTGCTTGCCTTTCTTTGGCTTACATCAGATCTCTACCCAGGTGGAGGTAATAACCAGGGGCCATTTGTCACAAACTAAAAAACACACATACATACATACACACATTCATTCATTCAAACACTTCATTTATTTTTTTGACAGAGAGACACAGTGAGAAAGGAAACACAAGCAGGGGGAGTGGAAGAGGGAGAAGCAGGCTTCCCACCAAACAGGGACCCGATGAGGGACTGGATCCCAAGACCCTGGGATCATGATCTGAGCCGAAGGCAGAAGCTTAACGACGGAGGCACAGGGGCCCTGTCACAAACATTTAAAGGTTAAGTCTAGTAGCCACTGCCACCTAGGGCAGGGATAACAACTGGGAAACAATGGGCAAACTGAAAATCCTGAGAAAAACACTGGGGAGCGAGGTACACTGGGAAATAAGGCTTTGAAAATCCCCCACATATTCCAGGGACCCAAGAAGGTTGCAGGCATGCCCAGAACCAGACGCATGAGAAAAGACCTGAGAAGACCCCAAGACTATACCTCCTGCTGACCAGCAGATTCTGAGCAAGTAGAAGTGAAGGACAGGGCACTGTTCTCTTAAACTTCTACCCTATGTGCTTCATGGACTCCCCAACACACATACACACACACACACACACACAAAGGTGGAAAGTTGATATGTTTTGTGTTTGGTTCCAGCAGTCTCAGGAAGTCTGCTGAATCTCTAGCTGACCGAGAAGTGAACCAAAGGCATCAATAGCTACACATAACAAAGAAAATA
Source organism: Mellivora capensis (assembly GCA_004024625.1). NCBI lineage: Eukaryota > Metazoa > Chordata > Mammalia > Carnivora > Mustelidae > Mellivora > Mellivora capensis. The sequence continues at coordinate 22,407 of PISX010023050.1, forward strand.
CACCATGCAAAATTTGTAACAACAATCACAAGAGACATTAAAAAAAAAAAAAACTTGGAAGGGAGAATATTATGATTTCCAAAGTTTCAACATATTCAAAATGTCCCATTTTTAACAAGAAGTTACATAGGAGCCAACACAACAATAAAGCAGAACCCATACAGAAAAAGAAATATTAAGTAAGTAACAAAACCTGACCCGAAGGAAGCCCAAGTTTTGGACTTACTAAACACACACTTTAAATCAACTATTTAAGCTAAAAGGAATGACAGACAAAGAATTGAAAAGCAATCAGGAAAATTCTGTATAAATAAACAGAGAATATCAAGAAAGAGATAGAAAGTGGAAAAAGAACCTAACCACATTCCGAAGCTGCAATGTAAAATAGCTGACTTGAAAATAAGACTCAGCAAACTGGTAGGGAGGTCAGTTGAAATTACCGTGTCTGAGGAGCACAAAGGAAAAGACCGAGTATAAATGAACAGAGTCTAACAGTCCTGAAGGACAACATCATGTGGGCCAATATATGAACCACGGGAGCCCCAAAAAGAAAGGAGAGGAGGAGGCAGAAGGAATATTGGAAGAAATATGGTAGACAATTTCTTAATTGTTAAGACAAGACTCTACAAATCTAAGAACTCAGTGAACATGCAATTTAAGAAAAATTCCGAGATGCACATGCAACAAATTATGATCAATATGTGAAACAGAAAGATATAAAGAGAGAACGTTGACAGTAAGAAGGGAGAAGCATCACGTATAAGAGGACACACAATAGCTTTCAGAGCTAACTTTTCAGCCAAACCATGAAGTCCAGAGACAATGAGGTAAGATATTTAAAGTGTTGACAAAGGAAAACAACAACCAAAAAACACAAAAATCTGTTAATCAACTCTATCCCCACAGAACATTGTCCTTTGAAAATAAGGGAGAAATTAAGGCTTCCAAGAGAAACAAAGGGTGAGGAAGTTCCATGTAAGTAGAACAGCACTATAAGAAATGAAAGATATAGGGGTGCCTGGGTTAAGCCTCTGTCTTCAGCTCAGGTCATGATCCCAGGGTCCTGGGATCGAGCCCCCGCACTGGGCTCTCTGCTCAGCCAGGAGCCTGCTTCTCCCCCTCCCCTCTCTCTGCCTACTTGTGATCTCTGTATGTCAAATAAATAAAATCTTAAAAAAAAAAAGAAAGAAAGAAATGAAAGATATAGAGGTGCCTGGGTGGCTCAGTGGGTTAAGCCTCTCTCTGCCTTCAGCTCAGGTGGTGGTCTCAGGGTCCCAGGATCAAGCCCCGTGGCGGGCTCTCTGCTCGGTGGGGAGCCTGTTTCCCCTCTCTCTCTGATTGCCTCTCTGCCTACTTATGATCTCTGTCAAATAAATAAATAAAATCTTTAAAAAAATAAATAAAAGACATGAAAGATAGAACATGTCTTAATTTACTCTTGGAGGCCAACTTTAATCTTTATACCCCAAGGATTATTTAAAGAGAGACAGAGTGAGTAAGTGGTGGAGGGGAATAGAGGGAGAGGCAGAGAATCTTTTTTTTTTTTTTAAATATTTTATTTATTTAATTGACAGAGAGACAGAGACAGTAAGAGAGGGAACACAAGGTCGGGGGAAGTGGGAGAGGGAGAAGCAGGCTACCTGCTGAGCAGGGAATCCAATGCGGGACTCAATCCCAGGACCCTGGAATCCTAACCTGAGCTGAAGGCAGACACTTAAGGACTGAGCTACCCAGGTGCCCAAGGCACAGAGAAACTTAAGGAGACTCCATACTGAATGTGAGCCTGACACGGTACTTATCTCATGATCCTGAGATCAGGACCTGAGCTAAAACCGAGTTGGAACCTTAACTGACTGCGCCCCCTTGGTGCCTCTGAGGCCAACATTATTCCGATACCAACCCAAAGACATCACAAGAAAACTTCAGAATAGTATCCCCCTTATTAATACAGATGTAAAAGTCTTCAACAAAACACCAGGCAATTGAATAGAAAGTATTATTAAAATTACACAACAAAGAAGCACCTAGGTAGCTCAGCGGGGTGAGTGTCTGCCTTTGGCTTGGGTAGAGGTCTTGAGGTCCTGTGACGGAGCCCCATGTTGGGCTCCCTGCTCAGCGGGGAATCTGCTTCTCGTTTTTCCTTTGCTCTCCCTCCCCCCAGACACCACCCACCTCCTGCTCTCTGTCTCTCTCAAATAAATACATAAAATCTTTAAAAAAAAAAAAAAAAGGAAGAAAGAAAGAAAAAAAATTACACAACATAAATAAGAGGGACGTGTTCCAAGAATTCAACAGTGGAAGGTTCAACATATAAACACCAATAAACATAATAATATATATTAACAGTAAGACAAACAGAAAAAAAAACCTACACAATGATCTCATTGTATGCAGAATATTTGAAAAATTCTAAAACTCTTCTGAGAAAATCACTCAGCATATTCAGAAGAGAAGGGACTTTACTCAACCTCTTGAAGATTATTTATGAAAACCTATAGCTAATATCCTAGATGAAACAGTAAAGATTTCCCTCTGAGATAAGAAATAAGACGTGGATATCCATTTTCATTGATGCTATCTAACATTATTCTGCAAATTCTAACCAGAGCAATAAAACAAGAAAAAGGAGGGAAAAAAGTACAGATATTGGAGAGCAAAAAGAAAATTATCTCCATGTGAAGATGTCCTAGATCTCCATAATATAGAATTCCATGAACTATCCCCTGAAAGACATAAACACACAAACACACACAACTTTTTTTTTTTTTTTTTAAGATTTTATTTATTTATTTGTCAGAAAAAGAGAGAGAGAAAGAGAGAGAGAGAGAGAGCGCGCACAGGCAGACAGAGTGGCAGGCAGAGGGAGAAGCAGGCTTCCCGCCAAGCAAGGAGCCCGATGTGGGACTCGATCCCAGGACACTGGGATCATGACCTGAGCCGAAGGCAGCCGCTTAACCAACTGAGCCACCCAGGCGTCCCAAACACACACAACTTTCTAATGTTATAGTGATGTCAGAAAAGTTGCAGGATACTCAGTTGTGCTTTATGTACTATAATGAACAACCTGAAAAGGAAATTATAGAAATGATTCCATGTATAATGAACCATTCAAAGAATAAAATGCCATGAAATCAATTTAACCAGGGGTGTGAAAGACCTGTAAGGCTAAGAATTGTAGAACACCGCTGAAAGAAATTAAACATGTTTACATAAATGGAAAAGACATAGGATACAATGCATTGGAAAATTTCTTATTTTTAAAAATGGTAATATTGGCCAAAGTGGTCTGGAGATTCCATACAGACAAAAACCATTTTTGTCAAAGTAGAAAAAACATGGTATTCTATAAAATAGATAATCAGAGACAAAACACAGCCTGGTGGTTTCCAGGGGATGGGGATGTGGAGAAACTGATGAATGGGTAATGGACAGTAATCTGGAGTGATGGGAATGTTGTGCAATTAGGCAGAAGTGGTACTTGGACAAATGATACCATTCACTTCAAAATGTTAATTTTATGTCATGTGAATTCCAGTTTGATTAATACTTCGTTTTTAAAGAACTAACAATGTGAGTGATTAATGTCACAATAGATTTAAAAAACTGATATTTTCTGATGTTAATATGTTAAAATTTTTGAAACTATGTAGAAATACCAGTTTCTATTAATTAGGGTGGCTTCCTCTAATTACCTGAAATTCTATCACTGAATCTCTCAACATAGTTTCACACATGAAACAGACATGAGATGACAGGTGTTACTGCCATATGTAGTTATAAACATACAGTTATCACGAATGAATAAGAACTAATGTCCAGTTGCCCAAAATTAATGAATCCTGACTTCACACAGATTATCGGGAGACTATATATAACCTTAAGGGCCATATGACCTAGAGCAAGGAATAACTTCTAAGGCAGCATTATCAGTAGCATTTAATGGCAGAAAGTCTATTTGCCAGTGCCAGAAGATGCACGTGTAGAGGTGATCACCATAAGAAACAGTAATACCCAGAGAACTACAGAACACTCAAGAACGTAACAGTCTTCATGGGTTACGAATAAAAGGTTTTCCAGAATTTTACAAATTTGGTGGAAAACTCTGTCAAAAGTCATAGTGATGAAAAAGTACATGAAATGTAAAATGACCATGTTTCTATAAAATAAACTTAGATTTTTAGGTATTAGTTTAGCATACCTAGAGTTACCTGGTAAATACAGACACGGAAATGATTTAACATAAAGCATCCGAATTGACTTTAAAACACCTCTACAAAATTCATGTGAAACCTAACAAGTTACATTTAGAAAACTTAAAATATACTACAGAAAAACCAAAATACCTTATAAAACAAATTATGAATGAATTTCTTTGTATTTCTGAGGTGAACTAGACACTTCATAACAAGAGCATAGTCTCAAGATATCCAATATGCCCAATTTTAAAAACCCAAATTCATTCAAATGAGAAAGGCAAGTACATCAAGCAAGTACTAACTCAAGCAAAACAGATATAGGAAGGGTAACTATGATTATATTGGTTTTTGGACAAAGCGCACTCCTTCATATCCATTAGAACTGTAAATAAGTGTTCTCCATCCAGAATGTTCGATCACCCAGTATAACTCCTCGTGGGAGAGCTCACAAGTTGTCCAGCACCTAAAGGCTGGGTTATCACAGCAGAAAATGAGGATAAAATTCCAGACACTGAGGAACTGTATTTCAAAACCAAGAAAATTTCAGACGCAAAACCACACAAGCGTAGGAGACCAGGAAATCAGCCACAGTCAAGGGATTCCCACACTCTCAGACTAAGGAGATGCTGCACGAGGGAGACACACAAAAGGCAGGAAATTAAGGAAGGGGGTGTGATTTTGCGGAATGCTCAAACACGGCCTGGGGTCTGCCTGCAGACTCCGGGCTGAGGGCCCGGAGCCTGAGACATAGTCCCCTGGAAGGACTGGGAATCAAAGGATTTCCCTGCCCTCTCTCTGCACAGCACTGCCAAACAGCAGTGTCAAAACAGCCCCGCGACTCCCGGGACACGCGCCCCTGCAGGGCGAAAGTGGAAAGGAGGATACGGAGGATATGGTGGAGGCACGAAGAGCCAGAGGGCTGTGGACAGCCCATGCTCCTGCCCGGAGTCCCACAGGTGAAAGAGCAGCCGATGTTCCCACCATGACGGGTCACTCAGCACGTGAAAAGGGACGCGAGCCGGAGAGGGCCCGCAGTCAGGACGGTGGGGAGCCCTCCATCAGATCTGTGTGGACCGAGCAGGGAAGGAGAGGCTAAGGAAGGAAGAAAGCCCCTTACGAAGAGCCCTTCCTGTGCTCCCCACGGTCGAACCAGTAAAGGGCTCTAAGGGACAGAGAACGGCATGTCTGGGTCATGTTAAAGACTCTGCCCTTGTCGCTGACCAGAGCAGCAGAACCTCCAACGGCAGAAACATACACATACGAAGAGGAGAGTGAAGGAGAGGAAGAACAAGCTCCTTTGAGAGCCCAAGAGAAATCGACTCTCCTTTCCCACCCCCTCTCCCATGTGGGGACAATGTCCCAAATGACATTTCTGGAAGTCACCTCCTCTCTGCCATCTGCCCCTTACTTGTGTTCACATCGCTGACTCCTTCCCTCTCACCCGGGTTTTGCTGCTGGTTTCACACGCTCCTGGCATTCCTGGGCTCTCCCCTGCTCTACAGGGAGGTAACTTTCAGCTCAGAAAGATTCCTGCTGACACGAAAACTGGGAGATGATGTCCTGGGGTTTTCCCAGCCCTTTGTCAGCTGAGACCAAGGACATTCATTACAGGCGGGTCTAGAAGAACATTTCACAACTTTGTTCACAGACACCCCTCTTCCTAATGCTTAAATGTTTGACATGCAAATATCCAGCTCTCTTCCCTGAACGACCGAATCAAGATTACAGACGTAAAGCCAGACAGTTTAAAAATTTTAAAAAAAATGTGACAGTTTAAAAAATTTTTGACGTAAGGTCTTGTTCTTCCTCAAGTTCTAGCACCACCATGAACCTGCACGATCATCTGGGTTTAAAATCCAGATACCACACTGTGAAGCTTTTCAATTCTGAATCAGCTGGGCTTCAATCTCAGCCAAGCGGGGAAAGGGCGCCCAAGAAACCCCCAAGAGAAACACAAAGATATACTAGGGCAGTTCCCAACCTCTGTAAGGAAAGTAATCCTCACCCAGGGAGACCAGGTTCCGGTAGTTCTCCACCATCACATCCCTGTACAAGGCCCTCTGGGCAGGGTCCAGGCACTCCCACTCCTCCCGAGAGAATTCTATGGCCACATCCCTGAAGGTCAACCGTTCCTGAAATGAAAACACATTTCACCAAGAGGTCATTAGGAAACTACTTATTTCATAAGAATGAGAAGAGGAGAGAGGTATAAGGGTCCATTAGAAATGACCGCTTCAAGCTTTGCACAGTGGCAGTATCGTAGCCAATGAGGTTTATTCGAGGCGCGATTATAGCTAATTGAAAAATGACTGCTTCAATAGGTCCACAAAAGATCATTTTAAGCAAGTCATATATCCCTGATTTTGATTTGTTACACTTTCCCATCACAGGATTTCCTTCAGCTAAACTGAGGATTTTGTAATATTGTGCCAGATAAAACACAAAAATGCAAAAACATCAACAAATGGTAAATTATATGCAAGTTCTAGGTAGTATGTTCTACACACAAAATGACAGCTGATTTCTACATAAGCAATAGCCTGAGTAGAGTGTTCAGGGCTGACAAAGCCTATAGTAGTGTCAGTGAAAGGTAGAATCTGCAAAATGGGAATCTCGTAACAATAAAAGCATCTGAAGTTCTGAACACTTCCCGTATGGGACGCATTACTTTAATGCTTTACAAGCCTTAACTTGTATGAGGACGCTGCAACCTGTTAAATTAGTATTTGTCCCCATCTTACATAGGACCCAACTCTGGCACAAGTACTCTAAGAAACACACTCTGGTCAAACAGAGATAGTAAGCGGCAGGGCCTGCACTTGAACCAAGAGGTCAGGCTTCAGGATGGAACACAGCACCACGCAGTGAATGAAGTAACGCATACGACAGTAAAAATCCACTGACAGAAGGTTTGCTAATGGAGAAAACCTGAAACAAGTTCAAGGCTGAAACATAACACATGCACACACACCGTATTCCTACAGCTATTATCTCACATCCATGTCGGTGTAGAAATAAATTTAAGGCCATGGAAAACATGTCAGACATGAAATGATGTCTTTTTTACACACCATGGGCTAGTATTCACACACAGGTATGGACACAAAACGCACACATTGAAAATAACTGAAATCAAAATACTAGTCTCTAAACGACATCTATTTTTGCATAAATCGTCATTATCATTTTTTACTCGTGCATTTCTGGTACACTAAACATATGCAAATTGTATTAGATGTAAATGAAATTATCAATGTCATTCTATCTAGTTTGCTTACAAAAACAACCCTATAAGAACATTTTTTTTTTTAAGTAATTTCTACTCCCAACATGGGGCTCAAACTCACAACTTCTAGATCAAGGGTCCTATGATCTACCCACTGAGCCAGTCATGCACCCCCTGCAAGGTTTTTTTAAAAACAGTAACAAGTACTTTTGACCTCCGTTAAATATGCATAGGGAAATATAACAGCTGGAATCTGCATGCAGACAGAGGGGCTGAGAGAAGGCCCCGGGCTGAGCATGAGCAAACATGGCACGAGGGACCCTTCCGAATGTGATGGCTTGGCCACATGGAGGTGAGGACACAGAGCACAGAACAAGGAACTGAGACAGGACTTTACCTGAGAAAGAGTCATTCCTGACTCCTGGGCTTTCTTCTTTTCCCTCCTCTGGGCTTCTCTCCCAGGCAAGATGGGTCTTCAGACGTCAATCCTGAGCGTCAAATATATGCTGTTTAGAACGGAGTCAACTTTCACCTGCCTGTGCCACACCCACAAGCACACGGGAAGATCCCCCCATGTGGGACACAGCCCTCTGCTGCCCACGGCCACAGTGCGGATTCAGGGACAGTAAACTGCTACGTGGAGACCAGCACGTGAGTGTTCTGACCTCTCCCTGCAGAAC